>CM040394.1:84046346-84139346 GCA_022702515.1 Ilyophis sp. 1 JC-2022
TTGTCAAATTGCCTGCAAACCAATTAGAATAGAATCGAATATAATAACTTTGATTTTCCCGTTAAAGACTCACAAGGCCAATTCAATAGAATCTTTTCATTGATCAAACTAATTAAGTGAATTAAAGTAAATTAAATTAATACAGCCATGATTAAAAATAGCCCCCGCTGTCCCGAGATGTCCAGTGGCATTAAGCACTTCGACACAAACTCCGCCTCCATGACTCTCCTCCATACACTCAGCGTTGTGGTTTCTGTACACCGTGAAAACTGCCTTTTCAGTCGCCGGCATTACCCGGCATTATCCTCTCCTTCTCTTCCGTGGTGGCCTTTGAAGATTGCCTGCAGTCCTCGATCAGTCTCGACATCTTCAAGTCCGGTGAAGAGCGATGGGAAACTTTGTTGCTGCAGATCCAACAGACATTCCCGAGCATATGTTGCGAATGCGTCTTCATGGTGACAACCACAAACAAAATGATATTGACGAGACAATTTGTCAATTTTATCAAAACGAGCAGCAGGAGTCCCCTGAAAAATATTCTGCCGGCTTCCCCGTTCCACCACAGGCGCATGAAAAAAACAAAAGATAAAAGCCAGACACAACAAAATACATTCAAATTAACAAGCAAGAACATGAGAGACAGCTGGACTACATGTCGCCATTACAAGGGTCAATTTTGTGCAACTATTAACTGTAAGAACTTGTTCTGAAGACAGACACCTTAAGCGACTATTAAGCAGTGCTGTAGCTGATCATTTCAGCTTGACGGCATTTCTGTGCATTTACAGCACGAAAAATCTGAAAAGAAGTACATTTGGTCATTACATTATTTATAAGGTATCCAGCGTCTTCATTTTTGTGTTATAGATTGCAGTTGCAGTATTTCAAATTGTGTGCACACATCGTACTGTGTTTTTTAACCAAAGTTTAGGCTGTAAGCTCAAATAAAATAAGCTTTTATTTTTCATAAGGCCAATAAAGGCAAATTCAGCTCACAAATTTGCTCCAAAGTGCATTAGTCAACAACCAGAAATGCATCAGAAATATCACATTTATTTTATCCATTTGTTTCCTCTTTAATAATCTTTGGAGCATCTAATGTATCTGCATCTGCAGGTGGCCAGCAGATTCAAAGCCATTTGTATGCATGAGTTAGAAAAGACTTCAACTCTTTGCGCTCTAGATGCAAAACTGAATACCTTTGCTGTACACAATGTTTTTTTGTTGAAAAATCTAGTTTTTGGTAACACTTTACTTCAACCCTGCGACATAAGGCTGACATAACACTGTCGTACACATTGCAGCTGTCATAACATGCCATAACAGATGATGTCAGTTTATGTCAAATGACATAACGCTGTCGTCACTTATCGGTAAATGTTATGACCGCTGTTATGTCACATGTTGACATGACTGCTTATGTCACTTGCCAAATTTAGCTACCTGTGCTTGCTGAAGCAAAAGTGTTATGACAGTGGTTATGACACGGAATTATGTCATAAGCATAAGGATAAGCACTGTCATATGCCATACATAAATGGTCATGACAGTTTATGGCAAACTGTGTAACATTGTCATAATCCATGAAGCTGTAGTGGCCATAACATTTTATAACACATGTTGACATGACGGCTTATGCTGCTTGCCATGTTTAGCTAACTGTGCTTATTGAGGCCCAACTGTTATAACAATTGTCATGACAGAAGCTACATAGCAGGTCATGACACATAGCCTTTCACCTTTGCCGTAACTATCGGGGAAATTCCGATGATATTAGTAAGTACACCTGGAAGGAATAACGTACTCCGAACAAACGGAGTACAGATCCGGGAACTTTATCCATGCTCCGTACTACCGTACTTCGGTTTGGACTCGCACTCCAACAAGTGTGGAGACACAGTATGGTATTTGAGAGACAGCCAATATTTGGGGTTGACTGCCTTGAAGAATACCTGTTAACCTTGTATTGAGTGGTTCTTGACAGGTTCTTTAATATTATTCTGTCGTAACACGTCCAGTCTGCACTTAAATTCAAGCATCATAACCCCCCCCCCCCCCACCCAATCTTTATTATGCCATTTTAATCTATTGGTCTCGTATGCAAATCAAACATTCTTGACGGCTGAAAATAAAAAATAAGCCATAATGAATAAATGATTTGCAATTAAGATGACTTAAATTTATTTTGGCTGGAATTGTGTTCCCAAAGACCTGTGATTATCTACAATCTACTAGAAAATAGAAGGGAACATACAGTCAATAAATGATTGTTTGCCTTTCTAATTTGCCTGCATGGGGAATACTGTGTTTCCTTGCAGCATGGATTTTGAGGAGCTTAAAGCTGAATGAACTGCAATACTCAACCCGGGGGTTTTTATTGTGCTCCATGCGATTATTTTGGCCCAGAGGAGCGGGGTCTTAATTAAAGTTTTGCTGGAAAAAGCAACTTTGCTGTATTCATTTATTAATGTGTCATTTATTTATCCAACAATAGACACACAGGGATTTATTTCATCTACTCTGTGCGGTGAATAAAGTACTTAGGAACGCTACGTTGGTTTAGAAAGAAATGAATGCCTAGTGACTTGAGTGAGTTTCGAATATCAAGTGACTGTTATTACTCTCTTTTAAAAACTGTATCCACTATCCAGGTTATTTGTAGGATGTTTAAAGTGCTGTTGAGAATCATCATTGCACTTGCATTTGATCAGGTTGGGCTATGTGGCATGGAAGTGACACACTGATAAAGCTGAATTGTCACCAAATTAACCAACAGCAGAAATGAATCCATTTGAATGGGCTGGTGATTGCGCTTGTAGTCTTGTTCTTGGAGTTATGTGGGCTGTCAGATGTCTGATTTTGTGTGTGTGTGTGTGTGTGTGTTTGCGCGTTTGCAGGCACGTGTGTGTGTGTGCATGTGTGTATTGTTTTTGCTGGCTTAAGTTAATAGTCTTGTTACCAAATTTATTTTCTTGATTTATTGGCTTTTGTGGTCCTTGTTTTTATTATGGTGTCACTCATAACCGGTCTGCATATTGTTCGATTCATGTTTAATATCAGAGAGCTGTATACGTGAGACTGCGTAAGAGCGCGGTCCACCACCTTAACTAAGGTATTCAAGTGTACAGTATGTTTGCCTTTATGGTTAAATTTCCACCTCTGGTTTTTTATACTGATCTGTCTGAGGTGTGGTCACTATGGGAATGAAAGATGTGGTGATGCCTTGGGAACGACCCCACAGGGTTTTTTGAACTGTGATTAAATGAGCAAGACAATGAAGGTTAATGCCTCGGCCTGCTCGGCCGCTGCTCGATATGTGCGCCCTCTATCCTAGGTACTTAAATAAATAAACAAAAATGGCGCTGCTTTGTTCTTATAACCGGCTGTGACTTGCACCATATCGAGTCCACCATACTGGCATCATATCAAGTCCTTCATTTGTCTTCCTACACTTTACCAAGGCTCAACCTTCACTCCGTTTGCATTTTTACCCAGTTTTACCCCGATTTTAAAAACGGTTTCCCAGTTTGTAAAAGCCTAATTATATTTGTGAGCCTGGCCAGTCACTGCAACAGCTTCATAATCTGCTAGTATCACTAACTGTTACCAGTCCAGCCACTCTGCAGTCTGTCTGTGCAGAAACCGACTCGCTGCGCACAATCAGCGAGAGGGGTCGCGCTTCCGCAATGTCGCGGGGACAACACCGCCGTCTGAACCGCAACCTCCCTCCTGCAGGCGATGTTAGGGCGAATTAACATGATGCCGTGTGGGGTTGGGAGCCTCGGTGGGTGCTGGGAGTGATTAGAATTTGATACCAGACCAAGGGTCTGCTCACTACATCGAGAACCAGGGTTTTAGCATGACGTGCTAAACCTTAAAGTCCTAGTAAGCCCTCTTTCTAAAATGTCAGGTAATAATACGTCACAAATAATTCACAGATGTGTGAAAAATCCTATCCAGGGAGATACGATGGACAGTGTTTGTCGCTATATTTCTAAGGATGAAACTGAACCAAGGCATGATGGGAAAATCATGCTCTAGTCCTTTTGCTTAACTAAATTGTTTTTTAACCTATTGCAGTATACTGGTAATACACTGTCGGGAATATTGAAATCTGGACCTTGAATCCAAATCTGCCCCTGTTTTTTTTTCTCGCAGGTAATTAACTGAACAATTAGTGTTACTGATTGGCCAGACTGTCGGTACAGTTGACTCCCAGGTAAAGGGAGGGTGGAAAACCAGCAGTTTGCTGCAATTTGGATAACGGCACTATGTGATTTCACACCCAATGTTCTGTGACTATGCCTTCTTAGACACATTTTCACATATCTGTGAAATCCTAAGAACGTAGGCTAGGATCAGGCCTTCGTAACCGATTACAAGATCTTTATGGTTGTGACGATTAAAAGAAAACATTGTTTGTGTTGTGCATCTTTATTAAATTATGCCATTGATGATGCCACCAATTTTCCATATAACCAAGTGAAAAATTCAGGGATAGGACCAAGGGGCCAGCTTTCGGCTCTCGACCTCAGCACCGGATAGAATGTCGCCCTCTGCTGCTGATATCTAGAACTGCGCTCAAAAAGCCAGTTTCCTCATTGGGCTCCGTTTATTTTTGACAGCAAAAACAAATGACTTCCACTCATACATTGATGTAACTCTGTGCATTAAAATTCCAAAATATTTTTTTGTATTTTTTCACGCTAGTTGACAACCAATCACATACTCGTAAGGCTTTGACGTAGCCGTCTTCACATCACTTTCTGCGCCATCCTCGTTGTACGTGTAACTCCAAGGACACAACTGTGTATGATGAGCGCAGAATTAAGATTTCCTGGTTTGGATGAGCTCCCCATTGATTTTTATTGGCATCGCCGTCTCTACATATTATGTACTCTAAGGATAGGACTCGTGTTGCATGGCTAGGAACAGTCGTACAATGAGAGCTAAATCAGAAATTTTAGGACAGAAGGACTCGTTGATTTTTGGCAAAGTGATCATGTAACATGAAGGGTTTTAGTGGTTTATAAAGATATGTAGTGTATGCCCAGCCTTAGATACTGTTTCTTGTCCTACACACTCTACGGTAATTTAATTAGCATACATTTGTCATAGCGTCGCTTTTCCAAGGCCTGTGAAGATTTATCAACCATTAACAACCTTTAAAATGAAAATAATGTGCTCTAACTTTTGGGCTGTGCCTTCAGCCTGCAGACAAATCGCTTTGGGCACTGGGCCATTGGACTTCAGGTTAATGTGGAATGTGCAATGCATTGTGGTATTATTACTGTCATCCCACAATGCATTTCATATATTTTTGTGACGTCATGAAATTGGTCCTGCCGCCAAAGGATAAGCTTCAGTGCGGCCTTCTGTGCACACACAAACATGCCAAAGGATTCTCAATCTAACCTTAACAAACATCCTATCTTTATTCACACCAATTTGAAGAAGGATGTTGGGTACATTGAATTAGTTTGATGTATTTCTTTTTTGAAACATTGTATTCAATCAACATTTGTTCCAAATGAATGCAAGTGTTTGTTTTTCTTTTTCAGAAAGATGGTTTTGAAGATGACATTTTTGTTGTTCCCTAAATTCGCGTCTAATTGTAACTGAAGTTAATGAATCGTGTTGACTGTATCCTGGGATCTTGGCCAACATTAAAATGAAAAGAAAGAAAGTATGTAAGTATGCAAGAGGATTCAAGGAACAACAAAGAAAAACAATTGACTGAAATGACAATGATTCGCAACTCTTGAATGCCCTTTTGTAAATATCCTACAATCTATAAACGGAGATAAATGAAACTAATAGAAGCATGCACATGCTGCTCTATCTGATGATCAGGAAGATGGGAAATATGTCAGTGACTAATGGAACGGGCATCAATTGCCTTTTTCCTTTTCCTTGGATTTCTGGTCAATTTCTTTGGATACATGTTACCATGCCATCCTGAAAATGTATAATAATAATAATAATAATTCCTAAGAGCAGCATACTGTAGTCCCATTCTATTTATCACTGAAGAGCGCTCAATATCCTGTACTTGTCAGTAATTAGCATTGAGTGAGTATTTTTCGAAGGGGTAAAAAAAAAAAGTAGAGCGACTACGAGGAGCTTATATTCGAAGTACGTATCGTGTCCCTGTCGACTGCGATCGGATCGCCCAACGCGGGGAGGCGAGAGGTGCAGAGAAGATCCTAACCCGGGACCGCGGTCAGAGCAGCGGCGAAAGAAAAGCCTAATGTAAAGTAGTAATGAAAGGCTGCTGCTCACTCCATGACCTGGACGTAACGCTAAGAGCCGAACGCTAATGAACGAGTTTCATCCCGCCGCCGCGGTTCGTTAGCGTCATAAGCAGACGGTATCCGTCCCAGCTCAGACGCGAACCGGGTTTGCGGAGGTCTCCGAAGACCCTTTTTAATTTGTCTGCGGTCGTGGTGCCGCTTATAAGACATTCCTCTAATTGACCCAGATGCTCTGACCCTTCGTATGGGCCCCATCTGATATACGTAACGCGACACCGCCTCGCGCACATCCCAAGCCACACATGAAAAGCAGTCTCTTGCTGAGGGGCGATTAGGAACAGATTTCTCTCTGAGTTCCAGAGCTCTCTCCCGCTCATATCACTTGAAACAGTCGGGCTATTAATTCAGCAATTAAATGTTACTGTCTTTAAGTAGTCTATTGAGCAGGTACTAGACCCATGATCCTACATGCTATACACATGATTGATCATAATATTAATGGTTTGTACCGCATAACCACGTCTGGCTTCAATGCGGACGTGACTCGCAAAGCCAATCAGTTCCATTCAAGTAAGAATTAGTCAGTTAGAGCTTCCGTGGAATTTCAGAATATGGCTAAATTCTACCCCTCAGTAGCGGATAGTTTTACGGAGCCAGGTTTAGAATTTATGGCCTACTTGTTCTGTGACAGGCAGATACAGTGCCTTGATTGAGGGCATGGAAGGACCCTGCCCCCCACCCCCTGTAATCTCTGCCCATGTTTTCAATGAATTCATTTTCAGGTTTTTATTTTTCTATAATTCCAAAGATATCTAAATATTTCATTTCATCTTGACATTATAAAGAGTTGCACATATACAAGCATACAATGTATTAATTAGATTTTTCAACAACCAAACAAGAAATTATGAATTGGGGGTGGGTGCAAATATTCTGAAAGCACTGTGTATTCTCTCTCTCTCCAGTTTCCTTGAAGGTTTCTTGTTACATTTCATTTGAACTCCAACACCAATGTTTATTTTTGACAGGGCTATTATAGGAAAATGAACAATGAACCTCTTTTTTTAATCGAGAGAGCACATTTACACAGGATCTAAATCTCCAGGGGCAATTTAGTTTCCACAGTGGAAATAACTTTGTCTGACTCTAAAACATTTAGCGCCAAAGTTTTTCATTCAGCAGGGTAAAACGCAACCTATTAACCTCCATTTCTTATTACAAGTTTGTAATAGTGTTGAAAAACCTTGCTAAATGATAGGATATGGATCTACAGGGAGTTATGGGTAATTTACAAAGAAAAAGAAATACTTGGCACATTCATTCTGAATTCTCTCGCTCTCTCTCGCTCTCTCTCGCTCTCTCTCTGATGTTTCGTGATCTCATGCACAGGAGAATTGTGCAGTTTCAGAGTATTCAAATCGTTCACATTTGCATCTGTTTCAAGTGATTGGCTGTTCACTCAAGCATATTTTCAGTTTGGTTGGATTAACAAATGTGCTGTAATATACTACAACAGGCTCTACAAGTTCACAGCATGGTTAAAATCGAAGCATTATTGTGCTTTTAAATTGCGTGATGAATGTTCATTTAAGTAATTTCAACATCAGCTTCTATTGATCGCTAAATGTGGCCACTTGAGTACTTCTTTATTATGTATACTCGTGTCTAATAAGCCTTTGTTGTTGTTTTGGGAAATGTATATTTATTTCAGTCTGACAAAGCATGTTGGCATTGCTTAAAAACTTCCTTTGAACATAATCTGTACCAAAAAAAAAAAAAAAAAAAACCCACTGCACCATGAATTTTCTTTTCCTTTTTACCAGAACCATGCATGTGATACATTCTTTGAAGTTACACAGTTGGCTGTTATTTAGAAGGGGAAATTGGGCAAGAATGGCATGGAATATCTACAGTTTCTTTAAGTATTAAGGGAGTGGACATCAATATTTACTTCAGCCTTCCCAATCAATGTTATTGTAACATTTCCCCTAACCACCATATGTTATACGATAGATTTCCAAGGTTAAAGTCATGTTATTGAATGTTAAATTCTTCTCGATTTCCTGAGTGCATTTCCCAAAGTAAACATGGTTATCGCAGACAGCCAGAAGTAACCATCTGGTCTTTCTCACTAAGTGCAGCAAATATTTTTAGACCCAGCTACTCTGGGATAAGCATCTTTACCCTTTGCTAAACTCTTACATCAATTTCGCAAGCCTGTTCTCACTCTCTGCAGTAGCCGTAGCCCTGTTCTTGTATAGGAATGTGTAAATTAGACAGCTGAAGTTTCAGACACTAAGGCCTAGATTTTATCAACATCTGTCCCGTTAAGTTTATTGCAACGAAATGCTGCTGTGTATGCATTCCGGCTAAGAATTTAGACTGCGGTACAAACAAAAGTTTTAGCTAACTTGTATATTCAACAGGAGAGCAGAGTATGGCAATGAGAGCAGTGTTGTGACATTACCTGACTTCTATTCAAATGTTTGCGCCTGAATGCGTGCTGCAACGGCAGGATGGGTTGTCACGCTGACACCTAGGATGTTGAGCAGGTGCACAAGCGATGTGCATAAAGTTACAGTCTGAGGCAGTGAAATGACTGGCCTTTGCTGTCGTTATTGTCAAAACAGACAAAACGGGTGAAAAAAACTCAACGCATAAAAACCAACGGAAATCCCGCCTTCGTTTTGGAGGCTACTCTGAACTTTGAAGATGATTTCTCTATATTCCGGGCCGCTTAGAGACTTACTGGCTTCAATAAACAAGAACATAAACAGGAAGAAGATAAGGCTTACTAATGGTCAATTTCAGAAAAAAAGGTCTTTACATAGGACAGGTTCTCTAAATTCCCAAGATCAGCCATATACTTTCCCATCAGCCAGTTCAGTCGGTTTGTTTCTCAGGTATTTTTGCCTTGATGCTGTGCCTTTTTATCTTGCCTCTAATTGCTGGCAGACAGAAAACATGCCAGTCAGGGCTGCAGCCACACCCTTGCCATGTAGCGGCTATTAACCACTGAGCCCATGCCAGTGTGAAATGTGCTGTGAAGCTTTCTCAAAGAATGGGTCGGTATGCACTCCTGGACATTTTTTAAATTGGTCACAATGTGCCTCGCACAATACACAATGGGCAACATTTCCCAGAATGCTTTTCACTTGTATTCAGGACACTGTTTCTATGACGCATTTGATAATCAGTGCAAGCTCATGAGTGTCTGTAGCCTGCTGTCACTGAGGACGTTTATATGCTTTTGCGAGAGAAATGGTTCGGCAAATGTTTGAACATGACAATGGCCATTTTCATACAAAAGAACCACAGATTTTATTTTATGCTGATTCTGTCGCCAGCTGTTTCACAGGAAGTGGCACTCTGATCTTTTTTGTACAAATGTGGTTTTTAATTTATTGGAAGGGGTAACAGGGTCCGGGTGATGCTGTTAATGCAGATATTCATTAACTCTTCCCCGACTAAACTTTCCCATTAATCTTTGTTCTCCTTCCACATAAACCATTCCGCATTGAAAGTAACTTAGTATTCATGTCTGTCAAAATCTCAGAAGCAATCGAAAAATTGAGAACACTGTGTTGAAACTGAATGACTCAGTGGTAGGATTATTTTTCCATTAGGCCTAATCCAAGAACATTAGTCTATTCGTTTCTCATTAAAACATGTTCCAATGCTGTAGGTGGTATTCATGAAATGATTTCCAATTTATTTCAACCAAAACCAACTCCAATTTATTTTCCTTGCAAATACAGCATTGTCAATCTCTTATTTATTTGAACTCCATAAGCAAATTATTTACGTTTCTCATGTGGATGGATAAAATGTTTCTTCTAGAATAGGCAGGAATCCAGAGGAGAGCCGTGTGTCTGCGCTTTGTGTGTTCGCGGACGTTTGAGGCGCGTAGCTGCCTAATCAGTGCGCTCCCATTTCCTGTCAGGTTCCTGGGAAATGTGACAGCGTGTTCAAGACATCTGTCTTCACGTCAGCTCGAAAGGGAACATGTCGTGAAACGTGTGAGAGATTCCAGGTGCATCTTGTGTGCGCCTGCAAATTCGTATGCATGAAACCATATGCTGGGATTCACGTGTAAATGAGCACTCTTCTCAAGCTGGAGCTGAGGAAGATGTTCTGAGTGAAGTTTCCCAAATGCGACAGCGCGCATTAATTGACTAATAGCCGCTGGTGGCGATACCAGGTGTCCACGTTGGTCTGTTAAAAAGAAGATTTGGAGGCCGCTGCGGTAGTACAACGGTAAAAGCGCTAACTTTCAGTCAGCGCAGTTGTACTCCGAGGATCGGGGTTCGCGCCCCGGACCTGCCATTTTCCGAGCATGGCCGGCGCCCTGTGGGAGCAGCAATTGGCGGCTGCTTCCGGGTGGGGGGAGGGGCTCGGAGAGAATCGCTGCGCATATAGCAGCCACGGACGGGTTGGAATCACGGTCAGGCTCGGAAGGAGTCGCGCTCTGGTAGCGAGGCTACCTTCGCTCTACCGCCGACTGACGGAGGTTGTGCAGCAGTGATTCTCTAGTGGTTGCTACACGGGGGGAATTGAATTAGAATAGGGGTTCATTTGGCTACTAAATTGGGAGAAAAACGGGAAAAAATCAGAAACAAATTATAAAAATTAAATTAATTATTTGGTGCTTATTTGAAAAAATAAAATAAAAATATAAAATATAATAAAAATGGCTGAATTGCCGTTATAACATATGCTCTCGGACAAGTTGGGTTGGACACTTGGAAGCCATGTTGGAGAGAACCTGAATGGAATTGCAAAATCTTGACATAGGCCTTCCGCAGAAATAACCATTTCTGACCCGCTAAAGGAAACATGAGGTTAAACCATCAGACTATATATTTTGAATTAAAGTAAAAGCAGACAAGCCTCAAGTCGTATTGAAAATGTATAAGCTATTTAGTCAGATATGCACTGGCGCAATTCAGATGAAATAACTTATACTATAGGGCATAACAGCAAATTTTAACTTCCTTCTGCATACATAAGACAGTTCCTTGAACGCTATCCCGCAGTGTCGCTGCAAATTATAAACACCAATCCTCATGATACATTGGCAAATTTAGAATATGAGATCATGCAGAGATCCTTGGAGTGTTCAAGACCAGGCCTGACAGTGCTGGGTAGTATGGATTTTGTCTTTGTCCCCCTTAGTGAATTACAATAATTATCCTGAACTGCTTGCTTTAATATCCAGCTGTTCTAGGAGACGGCATGTAAAATGCAATGTGACCATAATAAGGGCATCTGGCGAGCGAATGAATAATGTACGCGATGCTGACGTGGCTGAGGCGGGGGGGCAGCTGGAGTGTGGTGCTCTGTGGATCGAGCGGAAAGAGTCGCCCAGGTACGGTCTTTGTGGTGCCGCTTTGCTCAAAGTGACAGTTTCCTGTAATCTCTGCAGCAGAGCAGGTGCTTTTCCTGGGATAAGGTTCAGCAGGCACAGTCACAGGTGCCCCGTTCCAGGGGGAAAGCGTCCCTTTTGATGTTTTTAAAGCCGCGGTGCGTGTGTCCCTCCCGGCTTCAGTTTAGGAAATGTTTAACTGAATCTGTTTCTGAGTTTTATTGTGAAAGTGCGGTTCTGGGGAGGGGGTTGGGAGGGGGAGGCGGCTTCTGTCTGTACCATGTATACAGTAAGCCTATGTTACTTTGTCCAGTTGAACAGTTGGTATCATGAAAAACATTCACTTTAAAAAAGTATATATATATATATATATATATCGAGTGAATACCCCAACTTTATTCATGCAGTAAATGAGCCCAAGAATGCGCCTGAGTAGTTTAGAGTGGAATTACCGGATCTGACTGCTACCTGGACTAATTGAATTCCACTGCCAGCCAGACAATGTTAACAGACCCGACCTGTGTGGAATTAATACAGTGCGAAAACGATTGGCCAGGGAACGTGATCGCTATACGGGAAAGGATGTCAGGTAGAATTTTGTTGTGTTACAGGACGAGGCGATTTTCAAATCCACTGCGCTTCACCCAGGACTTTTCTTGCAGGGTAAAAAAAAAAATCTTCATTATGTAAAACCTTTTCATATGCGCAGGGATTTAAGTGCTTGGAGTAAATGCAAAATACGCTGATGCCGACAGTAAGTGACTCCACTGTGAGAACTTTGTGGATGTTCATTAAATGTGCTTTTCCCCAATTGGTTTGAATGAAATATTTGATTTTGCACTGTCTTGTGGGCAAAAGATAATGCTTTCTGCATAAACATTATAACTAATTGACACCCTGCTGTGAAAAGCACCGTTACAAATGTTTTTTTTCAGACAAAAATCCACCTCGAGCACTATAGAGAATGTGCTACAATAACACCTCCAAAATCACATCTTTCATACCATCTACAATATCAACATAGTCCAATCGTGCATTTTCATCTATAAATTCACCTACCTTCCTAATCTGCTGCCTTCATCATTCAGTGCATTCTTTGAGTCAAATTTCCAAATCAATTTTTACAATATCAGACAATCCAATAACCTTCACCCTCCCCTCAGCCGTACCACTCATAGTCAGTTCTCCATAAAACACAGAGGTTCCCTACTCTGGAATAACCACCGACATATATAGATCATCATCTTCTATTAATAATTTCAAGCACAGATTACGGGCCTGCCTGATTTCACCTGCCTCCTCCCTAACACTGTAATGTAAATACACAGACAAACACACACACACACACACTCACACACTCACACTCACACTCACACTCACTCACTCTGTATCACTGTGTTTTCTGTTTGTTTTATTCTCGTTTGTTGTTTATTTATCTGTTCACCTATACACCTATGTTTCCCTAAAGGTGAGGGGATCTTATAAGCCCCCTCGGGTTTCTGTTCCTCACCTGCACATATATTTGTTTGTTTTATTATGTACTTTTTATTGTATTGTTTTTTGTTGTTTTTTTGTTAACCTTTTTATTGTGCAAGTAAATAAAACCTAAACGTAATAGGAGAACCATATGTTTTTCTAAATTTGCTGCCAACTTTAGCTCTTAATGAATTATCATTAATTTGTCATGTCATTTAAGTAACTTGATATTTTGGAAATATAAGTTCATGAGTAACACCCCAAGATTGTTCTTGTACCCCCACCGAAAGCATTTTTCTATGGTCTAATCTGCAAGCAAACTGGCATTGGTGTATACAACTAATTAGCCAGTTCAGCCATGGTAATTGGCTACAGTGTTCCTTTAACTGCTTACTGCTGATAAGAGCTCCCTGTGAGGTTCTGGCGATTAGGAGTAAAATACAGGTGAAATGTTTCCCAGGTAACGTGTTCAGAAAGAAATCATGGTTCTATTGAGAACACATTGTACTCGTCACTGCTCAACAAGCCAGCACTATTGCAGCTTTACAGTTGTTCCAATAACCTTTTATTCAGCTTAGCCACAATTGACTTTCAGTGGAACCCATGTGCACTGGGTAGAAACCTTGTCTTTACTGTAATAAAAACACTGGACTGTCCTTGTTTTTCTAGGAAGAGAAAACAATCAATATTTAAGCAGACACCTGTGTACTGAGAGGACTATATCCAGAGTGCGTTCACGTTCTGCGCTACATTGTTTGTGCTAAGGCACACCGATTAACGTTACATTGTGAGAATTCAAACCGAGTGCACAACATAGCGTTTCAGTTGTCCCAAAACCAGTCGCACGACACCGCACTGAAATGCATCGTCTCCATCAGTTCACAGCGCACGGCAGGCTGTTCCGGGAACAGCTGGAGTAAACAGATGCCAGGTCAGTTGGTCTGCACTCTTCCATACCTGATCAATCCCACTTTGATTCAATTTGCTCGGAGCCTCAGGAAAGTAGAACGCGCAGTGTTTTTTTTTTTCCCGTAGTAACCAGTGCGTCAGCTCAAAATAGCCTTGGCCCCGATTCAGTCTAATTGCAATGTGGTGGTCAGGCCAGCTTGACGCTCTGATATGAGATGAGTATGCAGAAGTTTAATGTGTTTTGCTAATAAACAAATGGCCTTGCTTCTGCTGACAAAGCGTTATCTCGTACAGGTGATGCTCTAATTGGAGGCAGAGATTGAAACCTGAAGATTCTCTCTTGGTGCGTCAGTAAAGTCGCTTGCTAATCAACTTAGCACTGGCTACAACTTGAATGAAACAGATTGGTTCTGCTAAAAATCCAGCAATCTCTCAAACTGTAACTCCCCTTCCCAGACAGGCATCGATGACTAAATAAAGAGCTTCACAAGGCGGCAACCTGTGGAAATTAAAAAGTTACATTCACCCTTATGCATTTTCACCCTTTTGTTTTTAGACAGAATTCACCTGTAATGTCCATACATTGTATGCTATACTACTGCATACTGCATGTGCATAATTACGGTATGTATGATTTTAAATATGAATGTATCTAGACTTTAGGGTTAATGATTCTAACCTATTTTTTTTTTATCTTTCTTTTTGCTCTGGGTGTGCTGGAATTCAACCTGGTCCAGGTGAGTCAAATGTTTTAATAATTTTTACATAATAAATACACGTAATCAATTTATGCATGTAATGCTTTTGCACTTAAACTGCGTAAGTCTTAGCTGGATTTGCGGTAAAATGCATGTTAATCTTAACTACAAATTAATATACGTAGCTAACTTCAAGAAATATGTTGTACGTATGCAAGTACACACATGCAGTCACATGCATTATTAATGGCTCTCTACGGTGGACGTCAGTGTGTCATAGCTGCACCCATTATGGAGTTTTTAGAGGTTGTAAACTCATAAATTATGGATGGCTTATTCACACATCTTTAGCGTTTAAGATAATAAGGATATCTTAATTTCTCTGACCTCATGGACTCAATTTGCTGTTTACGAAAATATGTATTTGGGACAATATCAATAAATGGCGGGGCAAACAAAACAATTATTCTGCACTCAGTAAAATGCCTCAATTGCAACAACAATTACATGGATGTGATGCCATAGGTACCGTCATTCCCACATGGCAGCTGTACAGTGGGTAATTGGAAGTGAACTGATTAATTTGCGGGCTAATCTGCTAAAGCCTCTGCATCTTGCTTTTGCTTGTTAAGTACCACTTGACGTCTTTTTGCTTTGGGCTAATTTGTGCTTTGCACATGGGCTATATGCCATCTCTGTTCTGTCAGATTTAAGAAATGTATCAATTTCAATGTGCATTGATGTGCATGTATAGGAAGGGCTACAAACACAAGCTATTTACTTCATCATCGTATTGAACAGAGCATCAATCCTCCAATATGTTGCAACTTGCAACTCAGGTTTTTGCTTGGAAAAATGAAAATCCAGTTCAGCGTGCAAGGGAAACAAAGTGGAGCCGCTGTAACGATCAATAATAATAAACAGCAGGTTTAATAATTGGGAGCAAGTCCATCTTTATTGACACTTGGTCCTCATTAATCCTTTGGGAGGGTGGAGTGAATGCATGCTCATGTTTTCATTCCTCTAACTTCTGTTATCTTGTTCACAGTTTTTTTTTATGGTTATGATTATTCTGCACATGACTGAGTAAATACATCCATTGGCAGTTATTCTACACTTCAATAAATGTTTATTAAGGTTATTAAAATACAGTATTATACCAAATTGATTGTTTTCACAAAGATCTGCTCTGGAAACGCACTGGTATTTCAGAGTGGGAAATTTGAGGATTGAAAAGGTTGCGGCAGGTTCCCGGAACAGCCTGCCTTAAGAGCCTGCCGTGCGCTGTAAATTCATGGAGACGATGCATTTCAGTGTGATGTCGTGCGAGTGGTTTTGGGACAACTGAAACGTTATCTTGTGCACTCGGTTTGAACTCTCACAATGTAATGTTAAATCACAAGAAGTGATATTTCAATAAGCCTTGGAGTGAAAGCATTTGATTCACGAATAAAACTGACTCAGTTAGATATAATAGCATGTACTGTAGCGCTCTGCACTACTTATGTCCCTGACCGTGTCTCATGAAAGCAGGTAGGCCAGTGTTTTGCATTTAGATAAAGTCAACATGGCACAGGTGCAGTAGGTTTGCCGATTCCTCAAAACCATTTGTTTGCTTCAGTGATGTGCCCCACGGCCTAGAATCAAATCTATTAAAGATAGAGCTGATAGAAAATGTTGTTCCAAGAGGACAGGCGTTAAAAACGCGATTGGCCATTCCAAATTAGGAAAAAAAAGGTAAGGTAAGCACTTCTTAAGTTACCAAGTAACTCACGTATCAAGAGCAAATCAGCATATTTGTCCATACATCTTGACCGGTGTTTTTGAATAATAAAAGATGATGGAGAGACGTCTGTTGAAGTGTGGCTTCTCAATGCTTCACGACAGAGATTTTTTACACTCAATGTAATGACATATTCTGCGGCTCAGATAGAGAGTAGATCTGTATTTGAACACACTGCAAATAAAGTACAGTGTACTGACATAATTTCGGGATCTGTTGCTGAGCTGAATGTGACTAAACTGTGATTATAAAAACAGTTTTGCCAGGGGGCTGCTGTGCGGCCCATTCTGTTAAGGCACCGTGCCGTGGTGCATGGACAGCAGGCTGGTGACGCCACATGTTTCGGAGGAGAACCGCCCGAAACGGCAGTGGGGTTCCCACATGAAGTAGGACCATTCCGAAGTAGGGTGGGTAGTAGACGCTATAAATGCGAAACGAAGCAATCTGGCGACATTTTAAAATGAGGCCAAATACGAGGTTTACGGATAAAACTTGTCGGAATCCCAGGGGAACCCATCAGTACCAGTGAGAAGCTGGGTCCGTACCGTCCTAATCCAAGGCAAACGTGCTAATGCTAGTTCAGTTTTGACAGTTAGTTTCTGACTTTCGCATCAAACTCACTGTTTTGTGGGCAGAGGCTGCACAGAAGGAATTGATTTGGTAAGCAAGCCAAATGTGCAATTTACTGGGAGGTGTATAAAATGCTGTCGTGCTGATGTTAATAAAGGAAATGTAAATATAAGAGCAAGCTAAAAGCCCTGAGTTTTTAAGATGTTTATCCCTCCCACAAACAACTGCTTCCACCCAAAAAAAAAGACATAAACAGCCAGAAAAGTTACTCATGAAATTCAGTATTACCTGTTCAGAATCTTTTTGTTACAATGACAAAGCGCTTTCACAATCAGTCTTTTTGCCCTCTGAACACGCTCTGTCCTGCCACTGTGTTCAAATGTCTGTTTTGGCACAGCCCGTGTACGCAGACTGTGATAAGTGAAAAATCTATAGCTGAAATTTGGTGTCTGTGACTCTCCGACATGTTTCGGTTACGCCCAGGTCCCTTAATTGTCCCTCCCTCCAGCGCTCCCAACTGCATGCCACCGCCCCCCTCCCATCCTCTCCTCCTCCCTTCCTCCCTTCCTCCCTCCTGCCCTCTCCCTCCCCCAGAATCCATCGTTGAAAATGAGTCAGCGGGGAGCCTGATCCCCTGGGCTTCGTGAGATTGACAGGGGCGTTGAAAGCCTCTGACTGTGCCCATCCATTAGTGCTCTTAGCACTGCGGCCATTTTCAGCAGATAAATGTGCCCGCTTTAGGTCCTCTTCTCAGTTCCACAGGGAGACCTGGAGAGAAAATGACGAAATAAAACTACAGCAGCTCTTTGTAGCATCTCCCTATTGAGATTTTATTTTCGGTAATCTTTTTGTTCTCCCTGAAATGAGAGGGTTGCGGCCAACGGCACAATGAAGTAAGTGACAGGTAGTGCCGTTCCCTATGAGCTGTTTCTGCTCGAATGATACATAACGGGAAAGATTCAGCGGAACTGTTGTATATCAAACTCTGACAAAACTTTAACATCGAAGGAAGTCAGAATGCAGTTGGAAATCCAATGGTGAGAGACTAGGCTGTTGAGCATGCGCTGAATTAATTGATTAAATTAGTTGCTATTTATTAACCATTTTGTGGAACAGGTGCAGACCAAGCCACCGTTAGGACCGTGTATGTTGATGGTTTTGATGAAAACTTGAATCATAGCAGAATACCTGTCAACTTTGTTTGTTTTACATTCTGGTGCATTCTGTGAATTGTGAACATGGATTTTACAATTCCTAATTAGCATATGGCCTAGCATGGCTAAAACGCAACAGCCCCAAAGCACATCTGTTAACTATAATGTGCTGAAATGAATGTCTGGCATTTACATGGGCCTTGGAGTTTACTGGGGTTGAAGTGTCACTGGACTTGGACTTGACAAGACTTTGTGCCCTTTATGCATCTTAGAAATGCATCTTTTTTTTTTTTAAATAGGACATACAAATAAATACAAGTATATAGTTATAAACAGTTAAAAGTTACAAAGACAAGGTTTTCAGGCCCAATATTTTAAAAATGAACGAAACAGAATGCACTTCACTGATAAGCACCAGGCACTATTGCTGAGAACACTGGTTCTCCATGGTAGGCTCAGAGGCCACATGAATGACCCCTCAGTTCAGTGGTCTTCATATCAACAGCAAAAGAAGACACCAACATTTTTTACTATCTGGATTTCATGTGAAAACAAGAGTTTGCGCAAGCCTGAGTATGTCAAAGAACAGTCTTGTGAAATGAAATGTACAGAACAGCAGTCATCTTGACTGATGTTCTTTCCCTTCCCAAGCCGAGCTGACTGAAATATGTGGAGCGGAGGAGAGGAGAAAGCTGGGACATTGGCTCGAAGGCGTTTATTGTGCAGGAACCAGCTCGCAGTGTATAGCACGATGAGGGAGCGATCCATCGTCTTCTATCACGGCTAACCTGATTTTGCTTTCCCCTTGTTTTTACGGCCAACGATGAGCGACCCAGGAGCACTTGCTATTTGTTACGCCCAGCGAGCGTGGCATCGTGGGTAATTCCGCGCACTGGATCACAGAATCGACCGCGTGTCACGCCCCGAATGTCCTGTTATAAACTCTTTTTCGCACTTTTCATCATCTAACCGCCGGCAGGAATTACTTGTCCCGTCTTGCGGACACATCGTCAATTCCCGTGATTCATTGCGGCACGGTTCTGTAATCGCGGGTCGGATTGTAGGCGGCACACGTGCGGACCGGTGTAGGGCGGCGGTGACCACAGCAACTGTACGAAGGCTACAACCAGGAAGAATTTTCTGGCCTGCTGCATCAAAAGGGGAAAATGCTATTTGTGGTTTTCAGGATTGTTTTGGACATGTGCGAACATAAATTATTTATTAACACTACAGCAGGGCTAGGCAACCCTGGTCCTGGGGTGCAAGTGATATTTCCGGCTTTTGTTCCATCGGAGCTTGATGAGCCTCTTCCATCGGAGCCTCATGAGTTTGATGGATTATTAAGAGCCTGAGCCTGAATATTCACAGTCTAAATTGTGAGATGCTGAGTGCCTCCACCCGCACAGTCACCCATTTTCATTAAACCTGATAATTAATAAATTTACGTAGTTATGGGTTTGAATGGAGCAAAAGCCATGAATATCGCTGGCACCCCAGGATACAGTCCCAGTCTTATTGAGGAACTCCACAGGAGGGGTTCTTGAACTCTGTCCTGGGGCGCCCTGTGTTTTTTCAGCTAATTCCTTGATCCGTTAAGGTTGTTGAAGAGGTTTTTTGTTGAACATGTGCAGAGGTTTTTTCAACCTTTTTGTTTTTGACTCATTAACACAATTGCCATTTGCTTTGCTCTCGCTGTGAACTCGTAAGCTTCTGCAAATGGTACCGGGGTAAAACTCCTTGAACTGTGTGTCATTAAGCCGGCATTACACTGTTATAAGTGTGGCGTAACACCTGTCATAACTAGTCTTGACTGCATATTAGAGCTTGAGATAGATCTCATTACACTAATATAATGCGTACTGGATTTTAAAATCTGCTTGGTAAAATTTTCTGCATACATTGACAGTGATGTGACAGCTGCTATGAGCTCTAATGTGCTGTCATGGCTGGTAATGACAGGTGTTATGTAATGATTATGGTGGCATTCTGTATGCATTATGGCATATGTTTCTCTGGGTTACAATAATATTACAATAAACATATTATGTGAAACAAGTGTTACTTTTCTCTTTCAAAACAATGTGATTTTAGTGGAAGCTGAAAGAGGCCTGTTTAGAGGGGATAAGTGAGTTCATAATCTCCCTGGCCTTCAGCGCTCTTTGCATCTGACCTCGATTGTCTGTCTTCCAAAAATAAAGGCGGCTATTCCATATGATGAGATGCATGATAATCCATAATATGCTGGGAAGTTTAAATGACACAACCGGTAGTTTGTGGTTCAGTGGCCAGACAAATTTACAATTTAATTAAAGATTCAACAGACAAGCCTTCAGATTTAGAGTCTCTTTAACGGGAGACTTGCCGTTCCTGTTGGCATGCCCCTCTGAGCCGTTCAAGCGTACCCGCACCAAGGAGAAAACCAAGTGTAAAATATTCATCCAATAGCCAGAATTTTAAAAATATATATTTTCCATGGCATCAATCACACAGAAGTGTTCCTGTGTAGGGCATTCTGCTTGTCAGCTCTCCACATCCCTGTCCTTTTGGCTGGTTTCCACAGGACCACTGTTGCCAACATGGCAACGGTCCCTAGATTTAGTAACATTTCAGACCCCTTTAACGATCTTTTTTTTTTTTTTTTAAGCGTAGCGACAAATCGAGCAACCTTTTGACCAGACATCAGCTTTCTTGGAAAACAGTTGTCGACACTGCGAGGTGGATCTGCAGTCTTTCCTGCGCTCGCTATCGCTCTACAGCTCACATAACTGCAGCTGGCTAGTGAGTGCAGAGAGAAGCTACAGTCGACCATCCACCAGTGAGACACATTTTCATATGCAAATGAGTACATGAAGATGTCATACATATGCAAATTAGCGTATGACATGGTAAATGGTACATTTTTATCCAAAACGCTTTACTATGGCCTCTCACTCACCCATTCACACACACATTCACACACCAATGGCGGCAGCTGCCATGCAAGGTGCTAGCCTGCTCATTGGGAGCAATTTCGGGTTCAGTGTCTTGCCCAAGGACACTTCGACATGTGGACAGGAGGAGCCGGGAATCGAACCGCCAACCCTGCGATCAGCGGACGACCCGCTCTACCTCCTGAGCCACAGCCGCCCCAACCGACATCATTTAGTGACTTAGCTACTTAGCATGTTGTTAGCTACTTTCCATAGGAAAAAGTCAACAAATACAATACTGCACAGAACTGATAGTCCCAGAGCCATGTCTTTTACGGGCACATCTCCTATCCACCAGCAGGGGAAGAATAGTGAGAATTGACATCAAAAGGCTGTAATTGACAGCAAGAGGAAAATACGTTATATACTGAATGTGGCCCAGAGCAGTTGCTGGGGTAGCCTGCAGTGAGGGGGAGGGGGTTGTGTCTGTTTTGGCGTTTGCAGCAGGTCTGTCAGTGGTGATTATGTATCGTGTAACCGGCAACCTCTGTAATATTACCTGTAATGTTATATTATCTTTGTTGAAGGCACAAGGAAAATGTGTTTTCTAGATGATCTAATCCAGTGGTTCCCAAACTCGGTCCCGGAGGACCACTGTGTATTCTGGTTTTTCTTCCAACCACAATTGCAATTCCAGAATTTTGACAAGCTGTTAGTTTTTATTAATTAGGTGTGTTTCATGTTTAGAAGCATTATTTACCCTCTTAAGCTAGGCTACTTTATGCTAGTTCAAGTCAGTTATATTGGAGTTTAGTGAATTCAGGAAATTAATTCAATTAATTACTTAAGAAATTATTTTCCTCAGTTGACTGAACAGAAATGGAACTGGCTGAAAACCCACCGGGTGGTGGCGTGTGGGATTTCATCTAATTTTTCCTTTCACAGACGTGCGCCTTGTAAGCCATTTATGATTGTCTGCGGTAGTGGCTGGAGGTGCGTCTCAGGGGTCCAGACGATATCGAAACAAGGAGTTGACACAAATAACTGCAAAGAAAAGTTTCAGTAAATAATACCCTGTGCTACTTTTATCTCAGAGCAAAGAAATTGAATATTTTCAGTGTGCATAACTGCCACAGAGTTGTGCAGTGATGGAGGGGGTAGCAGTACTGGCTTGTTTGTTCTGTATTACTTTATATCTATAGAGTTTCAAATGGTCTGGAACATAGAAGAAATGGCAGCAGCTGTGTCTTGTTTGTACTCATATCATTGGTGTCAGGCGAAGTCCTTGTATCTGTAAACAATGGGGTTCTCAGGAACGACAAAAACCTCTTCTCATAACGTGGGGGTTTCTTTGTTGTTGAGTTACGAGACCTTTAAAGCACACAGGGCTGGATTAGAACTTTTGACTTTAGTAAGATCAAAGTGACAGAAAATGGCCACATGTGTGTGACTGACTGACCTGCGGTATGTTCATTTCAAAGCAAAGTCAAAGCTAAGCAGATCCACAAAAGAAGTGGAACCAATATGGTGTCGGAAAATAAATCGCAAGATATATTGCACGTTTCACTTCTGAATAAACTACAGTGAACTGGGATTTCCAAAAAAGCATCTTTGAGCATTTTAAAACTTTTGGCTGTGGTTTATGTTGGGGGTAAACCTGGTGTCAGTTTTCAGCACGTTTGCCATGCCGGTTTGTGTTTAAAAAGTATCCGCTTGGGTTATTCCCGCAGGGGTACAGAGCGGAAGCGAACACTCCTGTTCAATTCCCCCATAATGTTATTTTCCATAATTGTGACCTGTATTTGGCTCTTGCACATAACTGTAATGGTGGAATGGAGCAGCTGTCCTGACTCCTGGAAACTAACTGCTCTCTTCAGGTACCATTAGCCGTGCATTTACATGCAGGTTTATTTTTAGGCCTATTTTTGCACTTCGTCATGTAGCCCGTGTACTTATGATAGGGAGGTCGCACAGGTCACATGATGGTCCCTCTTAACGATATGCATATAAACCCATTCCTGTGATGCCATGGTTATGGAAGGGTATTTATGAATTCATCTGTACAGTGAGTACACAAAATAATGAAATCCATTTGTCCCCCGTGGAAATGGACCGCTTGAGTGATCAGTCGAAGAGCATCTGAATTCATAGGCAGTACAATGTGTTCTTGGCCGTATTTGATTGCACGCCAGTGCTGGGGTTGGAACGGCCTGCAGAGAGCACGAATCATAAGTCGGCATAGATCACCCCTATACTTTTCTATCATTACAAGCCTGTGTATTCCAATAGTGTCTTTCGGGTAAACTGAGGTATAAAGCCAGGTAAAGTCAATAAAAGGACCGTTAAATACGGGGATATTAGAGAAAGAGAAAAAAATGTTTTTTCAGAAAGAAAGGGTTCTGAGAGAAGCCCACCGAAAGGCGTATTATAGAACATAAGAGAGAGAATGTCTTCAGGTTGTTCTTCTGGTGTATGTATTTGATAACTAAAGTGAAATCGCAGCCAGTTCAGCATGGATTTTGTTTTGATTAGAAAAATGTTCCTCCCTGGGCTATATTGAAGTTCAGGTCGCAATGCAAGTGGTCAAGGATAAAGCGGTCACCGATCATTTTTGTTTTCTGATATATAGTACATAGCTACTTTCTTGATGAGGTACACACAAATCTACTTCAATTAAAGTTGGATTTTTCTTTATTTTTTTGTGTGAGATTAAGCTAATTCAGGAAACGGTGAATTTTTTATAACCCTTTTTAATCATCTTTACCGGGGGTGCCAATAATAGTGGAGGGCACTTTATATATTCCCTGGAATATATATTCATTCATTTTCCACTTTCAGCCAACTACTCCGGGAGTCTGTATAAGAAAATACTTTCCGGAACTTGCCACTAGAGATCGCATAGCAAGGCCTGCAGTATTGTGTGACAATTGACTATTTTACTCAGGTCTTTCCATTTGAAATGCAAAAGAATTAACAACATCTGCTTTTGACCTGGTTCCCCTTTGCTTTTAACTTTAACGGTTAAAGCATTTACCTCTGAGAAGTGCTTAGGGTCTCCTGACACAGCTTGTCACTGAATTTCTATTTAGTCTTCCCTACTCTAAGTTTGTCATTGGAAGCTAGGTAGAGAGGGGGTGGGCAGTTTACCATTTCACTACTAAATTACATGTCATTTGACAGTGCTTGTAAAGATACAAAACTTTTGGAATGTCTTAAAAATCATTCAAATCAACTTATAGGAAGTCTGAATTCCAGAGTGCTCCAAGCCACTTAACTCATAGACAAACAGTGGTATAGGTGTTCATTTAAATAATTTGAGGTTAAGTGATTGGGCACCTGATATCACATGAAGTGGCCAGATTACAACAGTCACCACTTGACCCATTTATCTCTTCTGCAAAGTCAACGGCACTTAATAAAATTATCCATGACCCTGGGATAATGCACAGAACAATCGAGGTACTAAATGGTTTTCTGTTAAAAATATATAGGTAATGCACTGAAAATCACTCATTGTGCAGGGGAAACCCCAGGCCAAGTACATAAAATGCTAACAAATGAAAGCTCCACGCCTCACGCTTTCCGACTTCAATCAGAGAAGTAACTGTGGCAGCCTTGCATGTGCAAGTTGAATGCTTTTTTTTTTCTTTTTTTCCTTTTTCCTTCTAATCCTGGATTGTTTTGAATTTTAAAAATCAATCTCCACTGATGAGTGTTACCGCCATCTGTCTTGCAGTGCCACTGGTGCGCTTGTGCACGTAGCTCACATCCCTCTCCTTCCAGTCGTCTCTCCTCCCCCCGCCCCCTCTGTCTCCCTGCCTGAAATCCGCTGGAACAGGCCCGGGGACAATCCCTGCTCCTGTCATGGGCTTTGATGGTGACTCTTCCCCCTCGCTGCTTTCTATTCTTCATCTCCTTCTTTCAGTCCCATCTCACACCTTTTTCTCTGTTTTTTTAATTCAGCCATGGCAATAGGGGGCAATAATAAGTTAAAATATTATTTGATCAGATGAATTAATAAATGAATCCAAATATTAAAAAATTTCCAGAAAAGGAATATGCCTGAGGTGCATCAAACTAACAGTGTTTAACTGGTTCAACAGGTTAAAGCATGGTTGCAGCTATAACCTTGTTACAACCGTTCCCGAACCGGTGAAACATAGATAAATTAAATAATAAATTTGTACAGAGATACTTTGGTGAGTTGGTTCCTTGTCCGCCCACATTATATACTACACAAAATTCCAGGGCATTACTTTCATTTTCTTGCAATGGGATCTGTGTATTTGTTTGTCTGAACGACTCATAAAGGCATGCATGCATTGTCAAGCTGTAGGTGGTTGTGTATTGTGAAAATGCAAATGTAAGCATATGTTCTTAAAATAAAAAGATTCAGTCAATTTATACTTCATCAAAAAATAATGTTTTGAGAATTTGTTTGATTTATACGTTATATTTTAGACATGTTACAACTGTTTCTTGGGGTGGATTGTAACAATATAGTAGCCTAAATGGTTTTGAAACTAATTTTGTAACCAGTTAATTGTTTATGGAAATACTTACAGATAAGTATTCAGCAGTAGAGACACATAAGTATATAAAATAACAATTTTGCTGGGTTTTGGGGTATTGTGAAAATTGTAAAAAATGTTACAACTGTCCCTGGTCTCACATACACAATAATTAAATTGTGATGCAACCCAGAAACTGCACTGTGTATTGGATGATACCTCTGTGGGCTCTGCGAGAACAGACGGTTATTAAAGATGCTGTTAAATTGGTCATTTGATTTGAGTCCAGGAATACTCGACTGGGACCAGAGCTGATGTAAATATTTGGAATATTTTAACCCCTTTGACTGCAGTGAAATTCATTGATATGACTGCCAATTTGTGTGATCAAATTCTCAGTGATCTGTAGTTTGCAAGTTTTACTGGCATCTGAAGGTTTTCAGATAGCCAGGTCTTCAGATGTGACTGCTAAAGGTGCTATTCAATGGAGGGTTTGATTTGAGCAACTCTGATTTCATCAAGAGTCCAGACAATTGCAGCAATTGTAGGAATCCGTCTTTCTTTTTCCATATTTAAGGGTCTAGCCAAAATGGTGGAGATAAAAAAATTAAAAATAAAAGTGACACAAAGGTACCATAAACCACAAAGTAAGAAGGTACAGTATAGTATCAGTGTACAATTAAACGAGAATTAGACCATCTGTTTATTGCCATGCATCAAATGTGTCACCCAAACAGACGGGCAACAAACAGGATATCCATGGCTATCTACTTGCTGCTCTTGTCGTGTGGCATGCAGCAACACATTTTAGCCACTTGAGGCCGTGGCCTGTTTGTGTTAAGCCTCCCATTGTCCCAATACGTGTTTCATTGTTCATGTTACTTGCCTTCTTTCAGTATGGTTTCTGTATTCACCAGGGGAGAGGCACACCATTCCTGGAAGGTCATATCTGCTTCTGGTTTCTGTTTCTTCTAATTGCTTTGGTTCGGTTAGGTAATTAGATACAATCATAGATTGGACCACAGTTGGACCATCTCATAAGTCATTCTTCATTCATGAGCTTATCATGTCACATAACTAAAATGTCAGATCACATAAAGGATTGGGCTAATTAAGTTATTAAAAGCATAGGTTGGCATGACGTCCAGAAACACATGGCCTCGCAGGAATCCAGTACTCAACCCCTTGACTTGGGCCCAAAAAATAAATGATAATACATGATGCATTCTGAAACTGAAGCCTAGAGAACTGTTCTAAACACCATTTAATTACATTTGGAAACCTCTCACATTTGTTGTGAGCGACTCATCATCAGATTGTCACTAGCATGCTCCTTTATGAGGCTGAGCCAACACTGGTGCAAATACGATGAGCATATTTCCCGTGATCCACTCTCCACTCACACAAAGAGCTTCTAATTATGCACCCAAAAATTACGGCTTTTTCCATAACAAAATAGAAGCTCTCTGGTATTGGACCCCATTCGCTGTTTCCTTATGTCACCAATCTCTTGAGTTCAAAAGATTTTAATCCAATTACATGAAACATCCAACACCCATTAGAGGGACTCATGGTTTCTACCTAGGTACATATGGTTCAATATGTTCTGGGACCAAATAGAGACAGACACCAATAATATCTATAATTAGGTAATTACTTACTAATTGGTAATTACTTACTAATTGGTAATTACTTGGAACAAGGCAGAGAAGCTTTTAACTGTAACTACATGGAATGATTTTTGTGCAGTGTAAATGATGAATGTATCATGCATACATGAAGACTACTGTATGCCCTTATAATCTAATGATTTTGCAGGTTCTTTAGCCAGACCATTTGGAAAGGTTTAGGCACTTTAGGCATTTATGATACATTTAGGTTAGTTTGTGCAACCTCAGAGAGAAGAAAATGTGATATAGAGTTTAACTGCTAGATAATTCGAGTAATCCATTTGGTTTTCATGGCTGGAGTGTGACTAATTCAATCCATAATTTTAGCCCTCTTCCTCGAGGTGGTTGTAGTGTATAATATCCTCACTGACAGAAAACAGCATATCTGTCATATTTATAACGGCTTACTTAATGCAGAGTTGGTATGCGGTTTATAAATCCATTTTGTAATTATACCATTTTTTTGACAATGACCATTTGCGCCTTATCTCTCAAGCTCTATTGAACAAGGGGGATGGATCTTCTAATATGAGCATAATATTTTTCCTTTACAAATGGAATGGATGTAACCCTGTCCCAGTCTAAACACATTTGCCTAATAGAACCCTCTCACGGAAGCATTATCGTAAAATCTGTTAATCGCACCAGGACTATAATATTACATACCAATATCTATTGTCAGCTCTCACACATTGTATCTGGAGTGCCTCCCTCCCCAAACTGTTCAAATTGGATTCAGATTTGTTTCTGTATTGTTTATTGTGTTTGTTTGGCACATGTGCAGTGAGCAGATGTGGTGTAAAGCCTGTGAAATTACTTTCCCCGTCTCCCGTGCAACTTCATGTAATTTCTTCAACGCCATTATTTGGCCTCCATAAAAAATTGAATGGCCTGCTTAATCCAATTTTATTTTCAAAATAAACATTCTATCACTTTGTTTTCTTTGAAAATGTCATTTTCCCCAAACCTGTCCCCTCCCCTCTCTTGTTGTTGTATGTATTATATATTCATGAGTGTTCCAAGTTGTCCAGTTCACCCTCAAGAAAAGCAGAGGCTAAGTTCCAGTGTGGCTTCAAAGGGGCAGACATTCAGTCCGGTGGCATTTAGCATCAGACAGAAAAACACTTTTTTCACACTGCCATTTAGAGCTAGGATTGAATGCTTTGACCAGTTATGAGTGGTGCTGTTTGTTGTTTTTTGGTTCTACTAATCAGTGTACTAATTTACTAATGTAAACCACATCAAGCTTCTAAACATTCAGGTCAAAGAAGAAAAAAGCATGATATCAAAAACTTTAAATACATTTTTGTAATGTAAGGTCAGAGTTCATAGTTTTCACAGTGAATGCGTCAGAGATTACCATTTTAATGCAATATGACATACTGAAAAAAAAAACGGTACAAGTCTAAATAATACATTAACCAAAATGTCAGTAACATGGCAAGTGTTGATGTATAAATCACTGTTAACATACCCCTTAAAATGCAGTTTCAAAAAGCAAGACTTGCATGCTAACAATTAATTTACGGAGCAAAAATGCAATCTAAACAGGCGAGTCTTGAGTCTACATTACATTACATTACAGTCATTTAGCAGACGCTTTTATCCAAAGCGACGTACAGTAAGTGCATATAGAAAGGTCATCGAAGTAACTACACAACAGATAAGAAAGCACATTCTTCCCATACAGTATCAGCTATCCCTAGTAACGAACACAGAGCAGTTCACAGTGAACTGGGTAAATCATCTCTACTACAATGCTATTCTAATTAGTATAAACTTGGGTACACAGTTCAACAAGAAGACATACCATGAGGTCCTAGATAAGTATTAGTCCAGGTGGAGCCTGAAAAGGTGTGTTTTCAGGCCACGACGGAAAGCAGGCAGGGTTGGTATTGAGCGTAGGGGAATGGGAAGTTCGTTCCACCACTGGGGAGCTAGGGTGGAAAAGCTCCGCAGTCAGGAGGAGCGGGCGCCATTGACACGGAGGGGGGGAAGTGCGAGGCGCCCTGCTGTAGAAGAGCGAAGTGGTCGAGCAGGAACATAGGTCTGGATCAGGTCCTGCAGGTAGACGGGGCCTGTCCTATTAGCTGCAGTGTGGGCCAGGGTCAGAACTTTGAACCTGATCCTAGCTGCAACTGGCAGCCAGTGGAGTGACCTCAACAGGGGGGTGACGTGAATATTTCGGGAGGTTGAACACAAGCCGGGCAGCTGCGTTCTGGATCAGTTGAAGAGGGAGTATGGCGCAGGCTGGTAAGCTTGCGAGCAGGGAGTTGCAGTAGTCCAGGCGTGAGGTGACCATAGTCTGGACCAGAAGCTGGGTGGAGTAGGTGGTCAGGTACGGTCGAATCCTCCTGATGTTGTACAGGAGGAACCTGCAGGACCGTGCCGTCGCCCTGATGTGGTCTTTGAAGTCCAGCTGGTCGTCTAG
Organism: Ilyophis sp. 1 JC-2022; assembly: GCA_022702515.1. Lineage (NCBI taxonomy): Eukaryota > Metazoa > Chordata > Actinopteri > Anguilliformes > Synaphobranchidae > Ilyophis > Ilyophis sp. 1 JC-2022. The sequence continues at coordinate 84,076,077 of CM040394.1, forward strand.
GACCACCCCCAGGTTCTTCGCAGAGCGGGAGGCAGCCACCACGGTCCCGTCAACGGTGATGGAGAGGTCGAGTAGCGGGGAGGTTTTGTACGGCATGAAGAGGAGCTCTGTCTTGTCGAGGTTGAGCTTCAGGTGATGGGTAGTCATCCACTCAGAGATGTCGGCCAGACAAGCAGATATCCTCTCCTTCACCTGTTGAGAGGGAGGGAAAGAAAGAAGTCTACGCCAGAAGATGGTCAAAAAGGGCAGAAGGGCCAAGACCAGGGGCCTCATTTATAAAAAGTACTTTAGATCAAATTTGATCTTACGTGTGGCGTACGAAGAAAATCACGACAAAGTAGTGATTTATAAAATTTCAATGTGACTCTGTGGAAAGTAAGGCATTTACTGGAAATGGTCGTAGCTCCATGTCAGGTCTTCACTTGACATACGCAAATTACCTGCTGGTTCTGCCGAAGTATTGCAGGCTTGAGAGCCGCACGTGAACGCTTATTTGGCATGAAAAATTATCGGTGCTGTTATCAGCCTACAAAATGAGTTTAATTCTAAATTGAAATGGAAACTGATAGTCTCATTACTGAATTTTAAGTCTTCTTTACATGATATACCATTATTGTGTGACATGCAGAAACTTGTAAATTGGGGCATGGTGAATACGAGATTCATTATGATTCACAAAGTGTTGCTCATTAAAGACAACATAATGTATCCTATAAATAGTCTACTGTAAGCAAACAATTAACACTCAACCATGGCTGCGCTAGCTTTATTGGAGGACGTGGCAAACCATGCGTTCAATTTGTTTATTTGAGATTTATAGACGGAAGGTCCGTACGACAGATGTATGCTATTTCAAACAAGCGCAGCCAATTTTATAAATAATGCTTACATCCATTTAAAGAAATGTGCTTATATGAAATTTAAAGATGACATCCAAGTTTTTATAAATGAGGCCCCAGGAGCTGAGTGGACAGAGAGGGCTTTTTAGGCCAGCCTAAGCTGTGTCAGCTGTTCATCTCGCATGAGATGCCACAAGGCAGGCTAAGATGCGTGAATAGACCTGTGTGTCAGATGTGGGAAAGAGAGAAATAGTTGAGTATTGCAAAGTCATCTGCAGTTAGCAAGAGGGATGTGGGTGGGTCGATGAGGGGGGAGGACAACAGTTTACGTGGATTACAGCATGGCGCTTGAATCTTACTTAAAGTTGCACGGGGAGAGGCGGTTGTTTCTATTACAGATCTGCTCAGTTTTCTCATGTTATACGTCTCAAAAGAACCGAAAACGACACGCTTTGATGGCTAGCTCACAAGCTAAATCCATTAATAGTCATATTGCAGCCTATGCACTGATCTGAACAGACCTAGTTAACGTCAGCTAGTATAAACATAACCTATAAATAGCAACCCATACAGGTAAAGCAGAGACGAAGAAGCTTGATAATTAAGCACCCAAGCTTGATAATTGCATTAAAATGCAATTACGAAATAAAAAAGGTATTCTATGAATGTACTATAATTATAAGCTTAAACTATAAGTACAATTCCAGCAGCTTACTCATTCGCTTTATTTCGCCATGAAATAAAAATGGTGGATCTCCGTTTTGTCTCGTAATTCATTAGAGAAAATAGTAAAGTGACGCGGTGTGGTATCGCCGATTCGTAGGATATGTACGAATTTTCGGGTCGTGGAATTTGGTAGAATAGATACGAATGGGCTGTGAGACCAGGTTGTGCGCCCAGTTATGAATAGAAACCAGATATTTTGAGCAGATTCAGTAAAATGCTGTGATGTTTTGTAAAGTGGAAAACCATAAGGTCAGTGAAGTAATTTCCTCCAAGAGGAAAAAAATGTGCAAATTGTACTCGTTACATTGTCTTGTGACTGGTCCATTTCCTTGAAAAAGAGATGGAAGCAATCAAATGCCAAGGCCCTGACTGGAATTAAATTGCAGCCGAGACAGAGTGGTGGGCCTGAGATCATGTGAAATCATTGCTTTGTTAAACTATAAGTGAGAGAATGAGTGAAAGGAACTGCAGTAGTCATCCAATTAAATAAATTGCGGGCAGACCTAGCTGGATCAAAGTTGAACGTGGTCGGCATGAACAGTCATCCAGTACCACGCCATGTGCTTAGCAGGGTTTGGTCCCTTCATCTTGGAGCTGCTTTCAGAAAGTAAACATCAGGGTCTGGGCACAGCAACATACAGGCATCTCTGTGGCAATTTAGGATGCGCTCAGGAGGAAAACACACTGTTTCCGGTGAGAACGCCTGACGCCACGCCCGCGTGTTGGCTTTGGTTTAATGTTGTTGTCATTGCCCATTTTGAAAATTATGAAAACATAAGAATGTATTTGGGTTGGGCTATTGAATATAGCCTAGCTACTGTATATTGGCATAGCCCTATTTTTGTGATATTTACGAGACTGGGAAAATGGGGACCTTCATTAGTTTGATATCAAAAAAGAAGCATTTTTGCTTCTTTTCAATTTGTAGAAGGACATCACTGTATAAATAAAAGTAGCAGTATTGGTTTTTATTATTCTCTGCCAGGGATTGTTTGAGGAAGCTTGTAGCGATTACCACAGCAGTGTAGCAACGTGTCGCTGTTCATATTGATCAGAACAGGCTAGCCAGCAAGCTTTAGTGCTTCCCTTCTGCTAAACATGAACAATTTTTCTTCTTTTTTTTATTACAGTGAACAGGTTTCCATATTTTCAGCAATTAAAACCCTGCTGATTCCACCTATTACTCCATAACTGACAATTTTAAAGAGAACTAAGTCTAATTAAGAAAGAACCTTTTTCAAAAATCAGAAATGGAAACTTTTTGCAGCACATTACACAATTCTGAGAATTTTAACTCCGCTTGCACACTAACTTTGCATACAAGCAGGTCTGTTTCACCAGCTGTAAATCGTTGTTTTCACAGTCATACCAAATCTGCCATTATTTGCAATCCACCAAGGTGCAAACGCAGATAGCTTTTAAAGGGAAAAAGAGATGACACTGGTTTATTACACCTTATGCCTTACTTTGCGTTCAAATTATCCGTCATTTAACTAGCAAAAGTGGATTTGGACAAGCCCGAAATGCACTTGCACCAAGTTCTTTAGGCCGTTAAAATACAGTATAGCCCTTAAACCTGAAGGGCAGGTTTTGTTAGACCGCTTTTATTGCAAGTTAACTGAAAGCAAATGCGGTAGTTAACAGTGTGGTGTCTTTTTTCATTTGGTGTATACTTACGTTTATCATTTAATCTCCCTAACATGATGTGAAGGAAGAAACTGTGGGTTTACCTGCCAAGTTATTATTCAGAGATCTGAATAATCCTGTCAATTGTTTATTCAGACCATTGGTATGCTTGCTAATCAAGGGAAATTAATTAAAACAGGTTGAGACCAATAATCAGTTTAAAGGAAATGTTTCCGCTCCGTCTATTTTCAGCTCACAAACTGCCTCTGTTAAATATCCTAATTATGAATTAAGGATAGATTCAAGTATGAACCTATGTCACAAGATGCATGATAATTCCAGACTCCTGCACACAATTCATTCCAAGCCCAAGCTTTGCACGTCCTGTTCACTTGTCTAATAATGGTGGACAAATGCTATTTTAATATTTTCTGTCACATATGACCATATGACAGTCCCTCATGTGCACCACTGACTGAGATGAATTTTCTCACTGAGAGTTTGTTAGATTAACTGGCTACACTCTAATGATTACCAGTCTGACCGCTGGTGCTGGCCTCTTCGTTATCACCCTGATCAGAATTGCTGTCTTGAGAAATATTTCAACAAATTCATCAAAAAAATTTCAATAATAATTTTCTATAATTTGGCTTGTGCAGCTAATGTGGTTGGCTAGCAGATAGCCTATACTTTTAGCATGTAGGTTATCACTATCTCATCTTTAGCTAGCCACAGTGCAAAAGTACATTTTTAAATAGAAATTAGCTCAACGTAGAACATCGCATCAGATTAAATCAGTTAGCCCTTGTCTACCATCCTCGCCCTTGGTCTAGTCTCGCCGCATCTCAAGGTGTGCTTGTTTCATAAATGCAAATGCATTGGTTCTTGGGATAAGGTGCCATGATGGTTCACAAGGCGATCTCCGGGAAGTCTTACGCCGTGTTCATACAGCGAGTGACTCGGTCACTGGGTCGCTGCAGTCCACTATGCTGAGGGCGGGGTAAGAGCTTCCTGTTGTGTTCTCTAAGTCAGCTCATGCAGCTACAATGTTCTAGCTTCACGGCAAATGGGTGCATGTAAAACCAGAGCCACCTAGTAACGCTAACAGTACAGTATGTGAAATGCACTCAGAATGCTAAAATAACAATATCAAACATATGGCACAAGACAGTGGAAAAAGTAGCACACATATTTTAAATATTATAAGCAGTAATACTTTCATATCGAGGAGGAAAAGCTGTCATGTTCGTAGGCATATTTTCTAATATAATCATTACTTGGATCAATAATCCAAGTAACTACTAATTACTCAGTTGGCCAAATTAGTAAAATCTTGTGAAAATAGCAGGAAAACAACAATAATGAAACTAAAAATGATGTTATGCTCAGCTGTAATATTGTTCAAAGCATCCAACAAGACATTGCAAACACTGTTGTGAAGGTTAGCATGTAATCTATTTGAGAAAAGAGTTGTCAATCAAACCAGAATGAATAGGAATACATGAAAGCTGTGAGGATTGGTGTAATGTTCAGAGAACCAAACTCGACCGATAAGGATTCTAAAAGCATATCTCGAAAGATACGCCACAAAAGTGGAAGAAACCACACCAGGAAGGGGTGAAACAAAAGAACGGGAGTAAAACTTTCCTAGCACAAGGCAAATACCTCAAAACCTACCTCAAAAGGAGGCGAGACAAATAGCGAGTATGAATAACAAAAGAATCTGCAAAAAATACTTCTTCTTCAGAAGCGATTTGTTAGGATCGCATCGCGATCAGAGTCACGAGCCTCATCTGACCCCCTATTTCAAAAGCTCCAGATCCTGAATATCTATAATATAAATACTTTTCAAATATGTCTTTTTATTTATAAAATCCATTCTAGTGAAGGAAACATTCCTGTACAATTTAATACCTATTTTATAAAAAATTCATTGTCCCACGCATACTCTACTCGCCAAACTTCTCATCTTCATCTTCCCAAATTTCTTACATCCAGAGGTCAATTTTCTATCAAATATAGAGGTGTGCAACTATGGAATTATTTCATACATCTGGCAAATATGTCTTCTCTAAAAAATTACAAAAAAAGTTTGAAGGAACATTTGATAATGGCATTATAAATTCCTGTATTATAATGTATCTTCTATAATTTAATGTTTTGTATTTTAACCTGTACTCTTTCTCTCCTGTACATACACACACATACACACACGCATATGCACACATGCACACTCACACACACACACACACACACACACACACACACATCAGTCACATCCTACCTATACTTCCTTGATTATGTAATGCATATTTTTGTTTATTTAGGTGGAGGTTCCCTATAAGCCCCTTCGGCTTTTTTACCTCTCCCTGCACAGTATCTTTTGTATGGTACAGTTGTCATTGCTGTATATATATTTTATTGTCTTGCTTTTTACTGTGCGAATAAATAAAAGAAAAAAGAAAAAAACCTCACATTCTAAATAAAAAAACTCACACGAGAGGTTGAAAACCGAGAGAAAACCCAGGTAAACAGGTGAGGGAAATAAATAGAAAATCAAACCTGTTACCTAAGTTCTTGTAGCAAAAGAGCTGAACACAAAAGGTCGAGAGACCAAAAGGTTGCAGGTTCGATTCCCAGGTAGGACACTGCCGTTGTACCCTTGAGCAAGGTACTTAACCTGAATTGCTTCAGTATATATCCAGCTGCATAAATGGATAAATGTAAAACAAAAAAAAGCAACAAAAAAAGTTGTGTAAGTCGCTCTGGATAAAGCGTCTGCTAAATGCCTGTAATGTAATATTAGGATAAAGCAAAAGATTAGAAGAGAAGGAAATAACCCAATCTAATCCTAAACAACAACCGGACTTGCTGCCTTTCTTATTTGTACAAACCAGAAATGCAGTGACCGAATTCCTATACCGTTTACCGACTTCGTTTGTAAATATAGCAAGACAATATCGAAGTGCAGGAAGTCCTGAGCTATTTATAACCGGCAGGAAACTCAAAACAAGTGTGAGGAATAATAGCCCGGGGCGATATCCAAACACTGAAACGGAGGCAGAAAAGATATGATCGCTTCACCGCCGCCAATAAGAATGACAACTGCAGAAACAACCAAGGTTGCCAATAACCATGACAGAACGGCTGATGTGGTTTTACACGTGGCGCTTTTAGAAGGTGTACTAGCCTTTTAAAGGGGTGTGTATTTCTCTAACAGATTGTCCAACACAATAAATGACCATGGCATATTTAAAGGGACATCTGTATGCATAAACCCCTGGTAGGATTGTATATTTATTTCATATTTAGTAGCTGCAGATATTGATAGTAGAATGACATGGTATAATTACACAAGAATCTCACTTGTTTCTTTTGCTATTGAGTAAGCAGGGCTTTTCACAGCTGTACTGGCATATGTTTGGGCAATTGTTGGCTTTATCTTGTTGCTATGACAGAATACAAATTTTTGGTTGTGAAGAAATATTTTTATGAATTCACAGATGGATGCTATCCACTGTGTCACGCATGGGTCGGCATAGTTGCAGGTGTCACTGGGTGGGGGGTTTCTTGTTAAATGGACTAGGTATGCAACACTAGTAGCACTTAGAAACTCTATTCAGTACAGTTGTCATGAATTGTATATTAATAAAGATAGAACATGGAGTTTGTTGTTTCCACTCTTAGTTTGGTTGCAGGAGCAATGAATGTCTCAGTTGAGCCAAGGCCAGTAGGGGTCTGCACGAATGGGTTAATATTTTTCATTGTATATAATATTCTATTTAATATTCCGCATTGTATATAATTTAGCACTGTATGGACGTTTTGTATTTAGGCTGTTTAATTTGGCCCTTTGAAACAAAGACCATGGTCTCAGTGGGAATTCCTGGTTAAAAATAAACAAATGACTCCAGGAATATTTTTACTTGACGAAAACTCGACCTAATTACAATTTCCCCTTGAAAGATGTATATACATACTGTACCTATAGTAGGGGCCCACCAGTAAATATTGTCACTTGACCCCCCCCCCCCCCCCCCCCCCCCCCCCCCCCCCCCCCCCCCAAGAAATAAGTCTTAAGGAAATGAATTCATTACCTATGACTTTCAAATAAATCCAGGTATTGCTTTTCTAATGCAACACCAAATGATTTTTGTTCTAATTAATTTTGTTGCTCGCTGATTTCCTGTTAGAATCTACAGCATTGACATTTTCCCCTTCATGGCCATATACTATATATTGCTCCACGCCAACGGTAAACCGGGAGGTATTTTAATTGAGACCCAATCAGGCTGATTTATGAACATCAATGGTTAATATATTTCCTCTGGCTTTGGAACGTATTTAGTCAAAAATGGCTAAATTGAAGTGCAGTTTTTTTTCCTGTGAAATCAGTCATTATTATAATTTGTATTTGTTTGTGTGTACATAAACAGGGATGGTGGTGAAGAGCAGCAGTATCCTCAAAAACATGCTCATCAAAATCTGTGTCCTCACAAATGTGCTAATCAAAATTGTTGTCCTCACATGCTAATAAAAATCTCAAACGGTCCTCACACGCATGCTAATCAAAATCTGTGTCATCTTACACAAGCTAATCAAAACAGATGCTAATCAAAATCTCACTTTGTCTGCCTCTGCCCCTTTATGTGCCTGCCCTTCTCAGTCATGTTGCCTTCTGTCTTATCATGATGGTGTATTGCTGAAAGGTGTCACCATCTGCCCTGGAGAACAACACAAAATCCTCTTCCCAGGCTGCCAATAATCTCATTTATACGTGACAACTTTGTACCAGAAGATTAGAGCTTCATTGATCCATACCTGCCAATATTTCCTCTCCAACATTCAATAAATCTGATTGTTCCTAACCAACTAATCCATTTTACTATTAAGGTTTATGTTTTTGGGACTCCCTTTTTTGGTTGGCCTAGTTTTTCAGCTTTTTGGCTGAAATCGCTGTTCTCTGTTGTCTGACTGGTTGTAAGTCTCCAATATGCCAACAATTATCCTGGCCACACCTCATCTTAAGACCAACCTCCTCAGTTCACTTGCTATGTGTGCGAGTCCACTTGATAGTTAATCAACGTAAGCGCTGAGCACTATAATGACCCCTGTGCAGGGTGTAAAATAGCAAAGACACTTGCGTTTGGGTTAACGCCGCTGAGCGCCAGGTGTAAAATAGGGCCCTAAAAGTGTTAGGACAGTGACACGTTTTGTTGTTTTGGCTCTGCACTCTAGCACATTGGATTTTAAATGGAACAGTGACTATGAGGACAAATTAACATAAACTGAAATAAAGTCATGATATTTAATATTTGGTTGCATATCCTTTGCATGCCATGATTTCCGGATGTCTGTGACCCAACAACATGATATCTTGATATCTTATTTTCAGGTACTCTTACAAGCGATACTATAGCCTCTCTGCATTTGAATGGATCTCTATAGGAATTGGGGAGTGGGACTACATGTAAATTACACAGGTATATTATGAAACGCATGGTTGGCTAAATGGCTGTAAATCATCACGGGCCTGAGGTATGAAACAAACCTCAAAACATCACTCTGCTGCCAGACATGCAGTAGATATGGATGGATCACTTTAAGGGTTGTTTCTCCTGACTCATTTTTCCATAGAGATTAATTGGTCAGGAGAAATAATACAATTGCTACACAGTTCACCTGATATGGGTGTAAAACCTCAAGTTAAAGCTGAACATCTGCACTTTAACTTCAGTCTGTTTAATTTCAAATCCAATGTGCTGGAGTACAGAGCCAAAACAACAAAAAACGTGTCACTATCCTACCACTTTTGAAGTACACTGTATTATCGTGAGACTAGCTATGGGGGGGAAAAAACCTTTGCATATCGGGCAGTAAACCCATGGAACACATTACCAGAGCTAGTTAGAAATTACAACAAAAGCTGTGTTATATCTTATCTTAAGTCCTTTTTCAAGGAATATAATATGGAGAGCTTATAATTATAATAGAAGATAACGGGGTGATGGAGGGTATTAAAGTATTTAAGTGATTGTGTGTGTGTGTGTGTGTGTGTTGTATTTTGTAATTATATTGTGTGTGGGCTGTATTAGGACTGGTTATTGTTTGTATTGACAGTATCAACTTCGTTCACATTCGTATACGTGCTCGAAGTGTCATTTTGAGACAGTTTAAGGTGCCCTATAGAAGTGAATGGAGAGTGACAAATACCCTATTATCATGAATGAAGCATGTCATGAATATCTAGCATGTATCCATATGATGGGACATGGGAGTGGTACAATTGTGTTAAAGTAAAGACACAGGGAAAATCAAGGCAAAGATAATGTTGACAATACGTCCATAATGTTTTCTTCTGACAGTCGCACTTCATCTACTAAGTATGGGCCAACATTGTTCTTTCACAACATACAAATGAGAAAGAAGCTAAAACAATGAGAAGTGAATCACAGGTTTGACTAATGATAACAGTAACCAGTGCTGGTCTGTCCTGGAAGGACCTTGGAAAAAGGTCAACTTCCCCATGTTTTATGCAGTAACGGTCGGGACAGTTCCCCCAGTGTTCAGCCGCAAAAAAAAATTATGTTCCATAAAAGTGCAACGAGCTTGAGACAAGGTCAACAGGGTGTGATTAACTGGAGTATGACGGAACCACACAATTGCCCCATCCCCATCAACTACAGAATTGTTCCAATCGCCAGAAGGTCTAATTTTTCTCCTACAATTCTCAACAAGGCCGGCAGTGACGCGGTGTAGATTTTATCGCCTTGCATTTCCTCTAGCAGCCCTCAGTCACCCTGTTGCTGGTGGGCTGGCTTATCAGTCCAAGGTTTTCACGAAGTATCACAGTTATCAACATTTTTTAGAAATGTTATTTTATTTTTTTGCCAGAACGATTTTGTCCATTTAGTTCCTTACACATATTGTTCAGCTTAAAGCTCCAGCTTATCTCCCTAGACCTCCACTCATCCTCACAGGTCCCATTACTGGCAGGTACTGTCAGAGCCAAATGGCTCCACAACACGTATGATGGTGATTTTCAAATAATACAGAGTGGGATGGGAATACACCAAATCATATCTGACCTGCCTATTAAATTTTCCTCTGCACATATAATGTGCTTCACTTTGGATCCCGTTTGAATCCTGCAAATTTAAAAAACTGCCTCTGAGAGCAGTGTTTAAGCCAATTTACATCATGCTGGTATGCCTTTTGTGAAAGAGCAATTGAAAGCCATTGGAATGCATTTGGTAGTGCCAAATTCTTTATATTCACCTTGAGAATCTACCAATCGCTACTGACCCTTGAAGCTAATATTCCGTGCTTTATATTTCTGACAGCACTATTAGATGTCCACTGTCTTAAACTTCTGACTTAAGCAATCAGTTTGTTCATCACTGTGGAAATGCATCAAAGGCCATGTTCATGTTTGAGAATATCAGAAAAAGGATATTGAAAATCTGGACAATGCACCAGTCACTGACACTGGCTTGGATGAAAATATTCAAGAGGCACTGATCATAGTTTTATGGCATGTTACGGGCTCAGGAAACACAAAGTAATTTAGATGTGTGTGGACATGAAAAGAAACGCAGCCTGTAGGTTTATAGAGTGGGATCAGGTTCATTTAAATAAATGGGGAGAAATAGTGTTCCTCAGGGAGGCGAAGTACAGTGAAGAGCTATTTGACACTAATGCGAAATGCGTTGAGATTATTTGTCTATCCTTTCTTGTATGCGGGAATGCAAAAAAAGTGCTCGGCCTGGAATTACTGCAGGCTTCGCAATGTAGATATGTTTACCATAACAATACGGAGACGCGGGGGACGTACGTCAAAGTAAATAGAAACGTAAAAACCGAGGCTCTGCGAGAGAATGTTAATGCGCGTAATGGCTCAAGGCCATGTGCGTTAATCAGTTGAATTAATAGAGCTCTCTGACGATCACATTTCATTAAGTCGTAACAGGCTCCTTTTGCATATTGAATTGTCATTGAAGAAGTGCATTTAGACAGTATCAGCACAGAGGGAGAAAATGGTTTTACTGTACCATTTAATAAGACCCTTTTTTTTAGTGCCCGGACCGCAAATGCCGAACCGGAAATTGCTTTTTTTTTTGTTTGTTTTTTTGTTTAATGCATCAGAACAAGGGCAAATGTCCTTAGCAGCCAATTGGAATTTCCAATTCTGGTTTCTGAGTGTTTCGCTTGTGGGTGGGAGTGATGGTCACCGGGTGGAGTCCACTTGAGGCCCAGTGTCATTTACATCTGTGGAGGTCAGTCTACAAAGCCATTACCCCTTTGGGCTTTTGTCAATGGAGCCTATAGGATTGCCTAATTCTACAGGAGGCAGGAAGGACTACAATGTTGCAGGAAGCCTTGAAACATTGTCACACAGTGTACATTGGGCGGATGCTCTCACTCTATACCTGCATAAGTAATTACCTGTAAAACGGTTATGGAGTAGAACTACTAACAACCTTACAATAGAGAATTAACTGCATGTTGAATTCAATACAATGAGATAAAAACAAAGGGTAGTTCACAGGGTATGTGCAGTATGTATAATGGAAATTAAATTGTTTGAGGAATGAACAAGGACAATTCATGTTTTCAACAACGTTATTTGGAAAATAAATTCTCCTGACAAAAGTAAAACTCTTGTAAATAATACATGTACCTGTATAAGGGAAATGCCAGCCTTTGTAATACATAAAGCTTATGTCACATAACCTCCTAAGGTCAGGCAATTCATATTTGTCCCTTGTAGTGGACATGAGTATTAAGCTCAAGAACCATATATTCTATATGCTGAAACCTACACTACAAGGGACATTCAATATCTCAGTTCAGTCGATATCTCATGTTCCATGCATGTTTTAATGGCTAAATACCTTGAATATTTTTATAATGGATGGAAAAACAAATTTTATGAACATAGCAAGCCCTGCTGCATGATGAAGAGGTATTTCAGACCCCTTTCCCCCATCTGGGGTTTTGGTTTAATCCTGATCTATGGGTGGACAGTAATGTTTCTACAGCATAGCTTTGTCTTACTGAATCCTAATGCGCATTATCCCTCGAGGAACCACAAAGCTATCACTTCATTATTCAATAATGTGTTTAAAATTAATCCCCTCTTCTGCTCCAATGATTCTTCTTCCACACTTGACTCTGTCCTGGGCTGTAGCATTTTAAGTTTTAAATTGTTTTTTTGACTGCAGTTGTAATAATTTGCGCGTGATCTGGGACATTCGGATATTCCCCGTTAATTCAAAAAGGTAAAGTTCATAAGAAGTTCACCTCTTTCCCGCAGGGATTTTTTCCATTTATGTTGGCGTTGACAGGAAATGCTTCAGCGGCAAAGCAGGCCACTGAAGAATTGTAATCCTTCTCTAGCCACGTTTACACCGTATTTTCGGTAATACAGTCCAATTGAGAGGTATGAACACTGCGGAAGAAGCGCAGTGCTTTGAAGTGGCAAACTGAGTTTTTTTTTGTCTGTTCTTTCTATCTGTTTTGGAAGATTGCTGCGCGCTCAAATAGAGGACCAGCCATAGGCGGAAATGCATTTAAAGCTACTGATAGGGCTGGAATATATTTGCTATGGTGTATTTGCTTTTCCATTTGGCGGCATGCTTTTTGCTCCAGTATTGAGTGACAGTGCATATAATGCAGATCAAGTCAAGTTTGTTGCAATATAGTATCTTTGCTCTTTCTCCATTTGTCTGAATCCACCTGACAGTATAGGGACATACAGTGTGCACCATAATTAATTGGACAGTGACACATTTTTTGTTATTTTGGTTCTGTACTCTAGCACTTTGAGTTTGAAAGGATACAATTACAATGAGGTTGAAGTGCCGACTGTCAGCTTTAATTTGAGGGTATTTTCATCCATATCAGATGAACTATTTAGAAATCATAGTACATTTTGTACATAGTCCCCCACATTTTCTGGCATCAAAAATATTGGACAGTTTAACATGTAGAATAAAGTAATCATTTTTAATATTTGGTCGCATATCCTTTGCATACCATGACTTCCTGATGTCTGTGACCCAATAATATAAAAGACTCTTGATATTTTATTTTCTGGTACTCCTACAAGCAATACTGTAACCTCTCTGCATTTGAATGTATCTCTATGGGAATTGGGGGGTGTAACTAGATTTAGCTGTAAATTATGCTGGGACAGTATGGAATACACGGTTGGCAAAATGGCTATAAGTCATCAAGGGTCTCTGAGGTATCAAACGAGCCTCAAACCATCACTCTGCTGCCAGATATGCAGTAGATGTGGATGGATCACTTTAAGGCTTGACAACTTGAACTCTATGGAAAAAAAATAAGTCAGGAGAAACCCTGCAAGTTATCCATCCATATCTACTGTCCATTGTCATTGTATCTTTTCAAACTCAAAGTGCTAGAGTACAGAACCAAAATAACAAAAAATGTGTCACTGTCCAATTAATTATGGTGCACACTGTATAGGGCAACCATGTTCCTTCTTTTGCAGATATAAATGCACTGAACATGGCAGGGTTATGGAACTGGGTTTGTGACCACAGGGGTCGCCAGTTTTATTATCACATTGAACCCTGCTGCTGCACCCTGATGATAATCCAGAACCAGATCATTTGTCACTATGGATAACTGTACCTGCAAACTAGTACAGAAAGTTCATAATGAAAATAATACAATGCAGTATTAGAGGTGTACCTGAACCTTAAAAAATAGTTGTATAGTTTCCTGTAGTTTTTCCATTTGTTGGTAATTTGTGCTACTACGGAAAATAACTTTGCCATCCTGTCTGCCGTTCATTGTTAAGACTGGGTGTAGACTGTAGCTGGGCCACTACTCACACACACACACACACACACACACACAGGCGGCGTCACAGGGAGAGAAAGGTTTGTAACAGGAACAGAATAAACTCCTGTATGCTATGTACAGTCTACTTCAGCTTTTCTAGAATATACAGTATGCCATGATATACTGTAACCTCCCATGGCTTCCTTTTTCACTGCGGTATATAAAATTGGTCACACATGTAAAATCCATGCGGCATCCATCACTATGGGGAAAGGTAAATCATTTGAAGAAGACACGAGACAAAGGGTTCTCGATCTTCAAGTCAGGCGATGGTTACGAACGAACAAGTGAAAAACAAAAAGACTATTAGGTCTATAATTAAAAAGTTTAAACTGAGATCAATTAGCCTGGTCGAGGGTTGCAAGGGCATCCTGCCCCGTGTAGAATGAAAAACATTTAAAAATCAAGGGCCACACAAAACCTACAAAACCTGACTGCTTCTTGCACAAAATCTCAAAATCTACCATCGGACACCACCTTCATGCCAAAGGGCCTTTAGAAAGGGTGGGTTTGGCTATGGTGTGGTTTGCCATGGGGCTTAAATGTAAAAAAATTGTGGTTTGAATTGAAGAGGGCAGTCTACAAATGAAGACTAATGGATTTTAAGGATCTTGAAAGATTTTTTATGGAGTAATGGTTGAAAACTCTCTCAGTATGTCCCTCCAGTCTCAGAAAACACTACAGAAGACACCTCAAGTGGCTTTAACCTTGCAAGGGCGGAGTACACATTCGATTCATTTCACATGAGGACTGCACAAGGCTACGTACTTGTATGCATTATGGGAAATACGTTTTCTCAGCCAATACATGTAAAGAAACAGCTGATGGGGCAAAGTGACTTTTCTTACTAATCTTTCAGTTAAACTGATCGAAATGAATAGCTTTGAGTTTTGACACCTTGGAATTACCTGGCCATGTCATTGCTGGACAATGTATTTTCTTTGACACCTTCGATTCAAATTTTATAATAAGGGATTTTTGTGTTCACCTTGAATATGCAACCGTCCTCTATTTTTATGAATGCTTAATCAGATTTTTTTTTTAAACTGACAATCAACTGCTAAGCTTAAAGGGAAACGAGAGGTCCTTTCAAGGAATGCTGGTCTTTGTGAGTGATTACTGTGTGCTTTTTTTCTTTCTTTCATACACTAATGATCTTGGGGTGGGGCACACAGGAAATTGAGTGGAGCTGTAGGCACAGGTACAATATTGCCACCCTCCCTGTGACAGGGCAATTTAGCATGGCCAGTTTTGGTAAAAACATTGCAATACTGTGTACTCTAATGTGAAATCTGTGTTCATCAAGATGAGGCAACGGAGTATGTCATACATCTAAGTAAAGGGCTACTGCAGAAATGCTCTGGGGAAAAAAAGTTCCAAAAACATTTTTGGTATGACATTTTAAGCAAGGACTAAAAGCAATATTTCTATGCTAGATTGTTTGACTACATCTTCTCTTTGGTGTTCTTTGATGCCCGTTCGTGGGCAGGTCGCACTTAATGGTGGAGACACATTCAGTGAGTGACAGTGTTGAACATTCAAGGTCAGGGCCTCACCTCAACTCTCAGACTTTACCCATCAGCCCCAGACAGATAACCTTTTCTCTCGTTTCATTCCAAATATCAGTTTGATCTTCAAGGTCAGCCGCTTTCAACAATTTATTTTTTCCATTGACGGATTTAAATTATGAATTGAATGCAATGACCTGTCATCCATGTCAAATGGCCTCAACGCATAAAGCTGTAACAATATAGGTGCAGATTTGATCTTGATTTGCGTTTTTATCTTTGAAACCCACAATATACTTGCACATATCAAATTGTATTATGTCTGCTCACAACGTGCAACTCTTTCAGAAATACTGTACTGATTTGCCTACCTGAAATTATCTGCAAAAGTCCATTAAAAGTTCTCTTTAAATGTATCCATCTGCTTATTTAATGTATTCACTTTAAAGGCATGACTTTGCACTTCGACTACTCACTTCTGAAATGGTATTCACTTCTGGTTCTTTGTCTGCACTTATCACTGATATGACGGGCCTTAATTTATCCTGGGAGCCAATAGTTCAGACTTTTTGGGAACTACAAAATAAACTGAGACAAACGGAGTGCTTTGTCCTTTCAGTTCTGCATGGTAAATTAATGTGAGGGTTCACGACCCCCATAATGGATGAAGCTACCATGTGCGGTTAATCACGGGATTCATGCAAACCAATCCAATGATTTTGCTCAATCACTGTGATCACCGTTTTAGTGAGTCATTGACTCAACTCAAGCTGATTTTTGTCTCGATGTCCAGGAGGCCTCAGGACTGCCATACGCATTCTGCGATACGCGTGGAGTCGGCTCAATATTCAGATATACAGAAAGATACCGCCACAAAGGCTTCCATCCACAAATTTGTCCCCCATAGTGGCGCTGAAAAGGTGGTTGTCACATTTATCACAGCCACACACTTTCTAATTGATTCTGGTTGGGGGGAAAAAAGGCACCGGTCCAGCTTAAGTGGGAAGGAAAAGTCTTCTCTGAGACCTGAAAAGCTTGCGTTTGAGGAACGGAGCCTTCGTCAAGTTAAGACCCAGTCCACAGACCTCTCCGGGCTTTTCACATTGTTACGGGTCGAGCCGTACATTGACATTAACTGTGAGCCGCCTGGACGCATTGGGCTTTCATCTACCGCTATCGTTAAAAAGGTCATCAAGTGACAACGGCTCACTCAAATTCGGCAAGCCAGCCGGAGACCACTCATTATCGGACTCGGTACTCCACCAAGTTCTCCTCTCGGCTCAGTGTCAGATGAATGAGACCCGTTTTTTGTATTCATTTCCTTGACCCTCCAATCCTTTCGTCTCCTGTTCTTTGCAGGGCTCTTGACAAAATTCATTCCTGATCAAAGAAACTTTGGCTTAGAAAAATAGCCTTAGCTGCTTGAGAGCAAGGTTTTTTTTTTCTTATATCCTTTGATCATTTTTATATAGGCGTCTAGGGTATATAAAGATGCTTACCTAACCCTTATTTATGATGTATGTGCGCGGATGTGTTTTACTGTATATGTGGCCAAGAAAGTTGTGGATCGCATACCATGACTCATTACACAATGTTATTATTGCTCCTCCTGAGTTACCGTTTGCCTATAGAAATTATTCAGAGCGCACCCTGTGATTTTTATCATGTATTTCCAGAAATATTAATAATTTAGCCCAGCCTAATTTGTGTTTCACCGCACAAAACCTCTGCTGAGCCTTCATTTCGATGTGCCTGTTTGGGTTACGCCATTAAACGTGTGCTGCTTGGCAGTCTGTGGCTGCTTTGCACAAGCCCGATATCAGTGTAGAGGGCAAAGTCTGACATTCAAGATGGGATTAATATCTGTGACTAATTGTAAAATCAATGAACACTCAAGATATTGTATTTTTTCCCCCCCAACTGGCCAAACTTAGTCCTTTAAATAAAATATCCTGATATCATGTAGCATAAAAGCTTCTGTGATATCAGAGCTTACTATAAAAGGGAGCTGCGATTATGTAGTTACAATAGCCAGTAAAATGTAAACGTGTTTTTCAATTCACCATTGTTATGATTATCCTATTATGTTAGTTAACATTCTTATCAATGCTGCCTTTTTAAAATATTAGCATTGTTGCCAAGCTATGTTGATAGCTTTTACATTATCATGTTGCAAACAGGCTATATAATTCAACTTGGAGGCTAAACCTCTACAGGATTTGGCGCACTTTTAAACAGATTTTAGAAAGCAGAGAGGGTAATGTATAGAGAAAGGACCACAGCTGAGAACGTCCCGTGGCAGGGATCAAACCTCTGCCCATTCCAGGGGAAACGCCTATGGCTCAAGAGTCGGCTGCCTTATGGGCCGTGCCACATCTCGCCTAAACAGATTATTTTGCTTGGTATGGCATGCGTTTACTGACTGTGTAGGTTACTAGTACCCGAGATATGTTTGAATACTTCTAAGCTATGCAATAACTTAAGTCAACAGTGCCTGAAAATAATGCCCTCAGGGCACATTAGTAGAGAGGAAATATCAGAATTGGCAATGCGGAGATCTGCATGTTATAATAAAAAAGCAGGTTTTTTAAAATAAGTTTGACATTTTACATTACCGATGTGGCGGCAGGCGAAAGGACGCATGATCCAATCATAGGCTTGAATGTGACAGGTTTTGAAGGGTGGGTCTCAACCCCTGCCTTGTTATTACTTTTGTCATGATGTGCAGGCATTGCAAGCTCACAGTAAATTATGGTTTTACGAACGGTGGAAATATGTAGTTTCAGTCAGTTCAGGTAGAAATCTGTTGAATGCCCACAGATGCAAAGCTATTGATTTCATATTTTTCTCAAATGAGTTTTTGTGGCAGGTAGAATTGGTGTATACAGTCATTTTACTTTTAGTAAGATTTTTTTCTAAAATGGAACTATTGAAAATCACTTTGGAGATGCAGGTAGCCATTACCAAGGATTTTAAAGTCAGACAATAAAGGACACTTTAATGGCCCCATTTTTCTTAAAATTATGAGAATCTTTCACTCAGGGATATGGACCTTTGTACATGTACTGACTACTAACATGGCAGGAATGCATTTAGAATGTTATTCAGCTTTGATATTCAAGTCAAATAAGAAATTGAATTGTGTATGTTAATTCTTGTTTGCTTGATCTATTTTAGCCATTATAAACAATTATGCTATTGCAGTACTTTCATTATTAAATACATTATAAAAATGTATTTGCCATGTATTCTGTAATACATTTCCATGTTTGGAAAATTGTTTCTGTGACTTACAGAACTTGTGTGGAAAAGACTGTTAGGGAAAGTTCACTTCATATCTGTATCTCACAATCAAACTGGAATCTTCCACAACATTCTGGAGATGTTTGGGGTTAACCGGGAAACTACACGCTATAAAACCCCTGTGAACAAATAGATAACCCAAAACCTCACAAATTACCTGTTTATAAGCAACCCTCACCTTCAGCGATGACATTTTGACCACATTCTGTATGGCTTAAATGGCTTAAATGGAACTGTACAGAGTACAAAATTGCCAGTACAGATTATGATTTATGAGGGTTTGATTCAGTTTTACTGGCTCTAATAATTCTTTGAAAGGATGAAATGTCTCCAGACAGAGCGAAGAAGTGATGTCCGCTGCTTGCACCACTGTACGTGGAAATCTGTGTCCTATTGTCCGTGTGGGTTTCCTCTGGGTACTCCGGTTTCCTCCCACAGTCCAAAGACATGCAGGTTAGGCTAATCGGAGACTCTAAATTGGCCATAGGTAGGAGGTGTGAGTGAATGGTGTGTGTGCCCTGCGATGGATTGGTGACCTGTCCAGGGGGTATTCCTTCCTGCCTCTCGTCCAATGCATGCTGGGATAGGCTCAAGCTAAGGCAACCCGCCCCCCAAATCAGCACCCTTCCATACTATTAGATAGGCTTGTTTAGTAGGCAGAATTTTCTCTAAATATAGTATGCTTTAAATCCACGTATGATACACTTACTTCCAGGGTTTCGCTGAGTACATTCGGGTGCACATTTCAAGAAGTACATGAACAGTTTGGTCACATAAATATTACGTGAAGCTCTGTTTAAAAAACATTTGTGAGACTTTCCAGCCAAATGGCGACTCAAAACTAGCCCAAAATATATGTTTAACTGAAACCAACAAATTTTAAGTAGAAGTCATCATATTTTTACTTTTTAAAATAAGTGTGTGCTTCACGACTTTTCATTTTTACCCGTGACTGCACTTTCAAAGTAGCCCAATTTAGCTGTAAAACCGCGGACATGGCAACACTGGTGGGACATCTTACGACCTGCTTACGACACTTCCACGGTATGGTTGGAAAATAGTATAGCGGATATTTTTCGCGGACTGCACGTTAGCTACGCAGTGCACATTAAACAGCACACTTCCGCCAGTGCACTGTACGCAGGAGACGGGGCGCAGTAGATAGGGCTCTGATTCGGACACAGCCCAGGAATACTGGATGGATGGATGGATGGATAGATTCACAGGCAGCTTAAAAGCTGCTGACTTTAGAAAAAATTATAAAAATGATGTGTAAGGAAATAGTTTTGAGCTGGCTTCAGTGGTACTTTTACTAATATAAAACTGATCTAACAAGTTGTCTACCTAATAAGTTGTGCCATATTTATAGAAATACCCTTTAATTTTATCCAAAATGTTTCTATACTGTTTCAAAATGACCCTTTCAAATAGTGACTAATTAATCTGAAATGACAAAGCATCCCATTTAATTTGCAGAGGGCCAGAAAAAAAATCCAACAAATTTAGAAACGACTACGAACATAGATTAATTTGACAGAGTATATGCATGTAACTGGATAAAACATGGACTCAAAACTAAGAGTATATTGGCCATGGCTAACTGCTACTTTCTTAACACAGCCCAGATAGCAAGAATAGTCGAATAAGGTGCCGTAGTGCTGGGCTAAAACAAAAACCTGCACCCACTTCAGCCCTTTTCGGATAAGATTGGACACCCCTCCCAGATAGCAATCTGATGTTTTTTTTTAACATCAGATTGCTATCTGGGAGGGGTGTCCAATCTTATCCGAAAAGGGTCGAAGTGGGTGCAGGTTTTTGTTTTAGCCCAGCACTACGGCACCTTATTCGACTAATTAACTAATCATGTTCTTCAATCACGACCTTGATGAGTAGAATCAGGTGTCGTAGTGCTGGCCTAAAAGAAAAACTTGCACCCACATCGGCTCTTTTTCGGGTAAGATTGAGCACCCCTGCCTTAATATAGCGTTCACAAAAATAAGGTGAACTGGAGCTCAGAGCAGGTTTATGTTCTTCTGCAGTCTAGCAGAGGCCTGGGGGTTCATGTTGACCTGAGCTGGCTGCAATGTACTGGGGTTGTGGGGAGCCAGGACCAACTAGCCTTTGGGACAGGCCTGCTGATTAAGACGGACAGACAATACCTGGTCTGATTACCAATCGACCACAGCTGTGTGTGCTCAGCTGTTTCTGTCCATGTTTCTGAAGACCAGCCTATAGGCTTTGTGAGAAAGCAGAAAAGGTCTGACTGCTCCTGCATCAGTACTTCAATACTTCAGAAATAATATTTGTTCATCCTTCCTGAAGAATGAGAATCCCTCAGATTCTGAGATACTAGCAGCTGCTTTTTGTGAATATGCATTCATCTGTATGGTACATTTTCCTCTGTCGTTTTAAGTAATCGTAGCCATATCATGTAATCTGCAGTCATTTGAATGAACTGAAGGTGCAAGGAGATTGCATATTAATCAAAATGGTGTCCCCTGTCTTGCATAATACCTTGGCTGATTAGCATAAGGTTGACTGATGTTGCAATACATTTACATATGTAAATGGTAGCCTCTGCTTTTAAAATCCCCTACAGCAGTAGATACGTACACAAGCACAGGGGGGGAATGTCATTTTCAGTGATGTACAGCAAATCACTTGATAATGTAACGACACGTGTAAAATGGTTTCCATTATTCAACGGTGATCACTGATTTTACTGTACCAATAAGCACGGAAATGTGAATTTGTCTCTTGCACAAACCAGATGCACAAAGCCAGTTCAATCACTGTCACTTTCTGTACATTAAATTAATATAAAGGTAATGGGGTAGGAGGTCGGGTCGGAATGTGTGTGCCTGAGAGTGTGTGTGCGTGGGTGAAGGGTGTAATTGAAATGGCGAAGGAAGCGTTTCTCGGATAAGAAGTGCCAGTCACCGCATCAATTTGTCACATCAGCTGTCGCTTGGACAGCTGTCTCTCAGATCAGACCTGCTTTAATCTCAGAACAGATGACAATAACGGTAGCTAAGAGAGGATATCTCGTCTAGACCCAATAGGGACTCGGACTGTCGACAGAATATTTGAATCGCTGAGTGCAGGAACCCTGATTAGTTATGTTATTGTTGTTGTTTTTAATACCGTCTTACCTTTGAGCTCCATTTTGTGGCAATCAAGAACTGTGCCATGACGGTGCAATTATGTTGCTTGTGGGACTGAACCGATTCCATTTTTGTGGGGAAAAAAACATTTCGCACTGAGGAGTTTACCTCACCTCCTACCTTGCCTTAAAACTGTTTGTGACAGTGTCTCTGTAAAAAGTGCCGCATGAATACAAAGTCTAAGAAAAAGTGAGGTCCGGTATTTCTCGCATTTTCTTACATTTGTCTTGTACGTTCCAAACTTAAATTGGTCAAATTGACCCGCAACATAATTGGAGGGTTAAACTGATCTGACCAGTGATAATATGGTCCAAAAAAATGCAGAGACTGCATCATACTGATCTTCTCATCTTCTCTCTATTCATTCTATCTGTACAGTTTCCACTTTCTTGTATTCTTCTTGGATTCCCCTGTCAGTGTCGTGAACATAGATGCGAAACATAGAAGTCCCGGTATGACATACTGGTCCATTCTAGCCTGCTTCAAGAACTGCTCTCAGATTAGACCACAGTAAAATGGTTTGCATGGAGACACAAGAACAGTCTTCAGTTGATCTTTATTAAAATCTCAGATGAGTGTGGCAATTAAATGACTATGAACAGAGGTGAGTCCTGAAACCAATAGATGCACCTTCTGGTTCACCCCTGATTTAAAGCCTTTATTCGTTATTGAATTGAGTTATGCTTGCAATATATTATTATATTAAAATGAGAAGAGAACTCATTTGCAATTACAAGGGAATAATGCCAAGCATACACATTGTGAAGAAGGAAACATTTAATAACCAAACCTAATTGTTATTATTATTAGTATATGAAATTTGAGAAGACATAGAGCTATTCCTGGGAGAACAAGTATCACAGGGAATCAAAATCAAATCATTATCATAGAAGGAGATCACACTTAACAAATCTCCTGTACTTCTGTTGATTCAAATTTGGATATGTATGAATTTTCAAAAAAGCTTAAGAAAAGCTACCCAAAAAGCAAGCCATTTTGCAACCAAAGGCCTCAGGAGCTAAAAGTGTTTTCTAAGCATGGTTTTGGGATATAAAAAGAAACCATCACATAGATCATTTCTGCTGTGAAGTACTCAATGTATTGGTGTTTGGACCTCTACTTTTCTCTTTTATGACCCTCTTAAAAACATTGCTAGTCAATTAGTTCCTTTTTCCTGTGACAAAAAAACATGGGAAATAAAGAGTTTTTAAATTACCGAAGTAGTTGACGTTGAATTCTGAACTGACTAGAACACAGTAATTAAAATGTAACTTCGTCAGAAGTAATCTTTGTGGACAGTAAAATGAAAGGTGTGATAACTTTATACGAAATGCCAAAATAGATAATGCTCAGAATAACTTACCAGGAAGACGAGACCTTTGAATTATTCAAGAATATATTTGATATACTATATGCAAAAAAAGTATATAACAAAAAAAGCAGTGAACGTAGGGCTGAATTGCCTGTTCATCGTTATTTTTAAACTGTTAAACTGATCTTAATGTGGTTATGTACACTTTGAACATAATCTTCAGTTCTACAATTTCTCTTGAAAACTGCAGGCTGCATTGACTGAACCGGCAACACCTTTTTCTGTTCATCCCGTGTACTATATTAACTTTCCTTTTTTTTCTTTGCCAACCATTGTTCTGTTCTACTATGCCTGCCCTGTCTTGACTAGGCGTCACTTGTAAAAAAAGGTTTTCGTGTCGAGGTGGGATTTTGGGAAAATAAATAGCATTATAATTTAAAGCAAGAGCCTCCACGCAAGTGGTGGCCTCAGAACACCTCACTGTCTTTTGCTGGCAGAGAAAGGCAGAACAGTGTAGCATTAAGTTGCCAATGCTGAGCTGTATCTTCAAGAATTCAAGTTTTAGACCAAGTATCTGAAAATGACCTTCACGTTAGGCCTCGAGGATCTGACTTAAGATCCTAGAGAGCTAAGGATCTTAATGACTCAATTTGTTATCTCAGGGGACTGTTAAGCGGCAACTATAATAATGGCCTAGAACAAAACAGTATCAAATTACACAGAGTAGCTTGTGTCTAACCTGTGTTCTGTATGTGTAATATGATTCAGTTATGAAGATGGCGAGAAGCAATTATCTTGTTTCAGTAGTTTCAGATTATTGTTTTAAAATAATCTCCACACGAAAATAGTCAAGAAGGAAGAAAGAGCGAACCTCTTTTGTTTCTTTTGTATTTTTAATTTGAAGAATTCCTTCGCATTTGCTGTAGATTAATCTCCTTGATGAGATCAGATATGGTCGGATATTATTCACGCTGTATCTGATGAATGAAGTGAAGACTGGGATGTGTTCGTTAATAAATTGTATGTCAGCACGCTCTTCGTCTAAAGACTAGACTTTAACCGTATTTATTTACGCAGAAAACCCATAGAGGAATGCGTAAGTGGCCGCACGAGCAGACCAAAAGCAGAGAATGGGGCAGAGTATGGTTTGGACTGATTAATAATTCATGAGGGGGCTCGGTATTTAACGCTAATAAGCGTGTTCTTTTCGGGCGGAACACATTATCTCCCCTTGCCGTGTTCACACGTGCAGCATGGATTGCAGGTTGTCTTGGTTTCTTTAGAAAAATGTTTTAAAGTAGTTCAAGTTGTAATTTAAGTAGTCAAAAGGACTGCAGTGCCATTCCCCTGAAGCAATGTGTCTTCGTGGTGCGTGAAAGCCCACAAAGTTTGCCGTGTTAAAAAACACAGCAAGAAAAATGATAAAAATGGCTCGATTCCAGCAGCATGACCTGTTTTTAAGGTCAAACTGAGCTGTCGTTGGTCGGCTGACCAGACATCCTCTTTTTCCCCAGACATTTATTTTTTTTGAGACCGATAATATTCAGGTGGAGTTTCTAAATTGTGAAATGTTTTGCTCGTTCCATAGACCATATATTTAAAAAAATTTGAAATCCAATATACGATCACCCTAGTCATTGTATTCTCCTCACATATCGATCAGGTGGCATAAATTGTCGGTCGCCGTGCGTTCAGGTTCAAGCGGTCGCCTGAATGTTCCATTTACAGCCATTGCCTGGAACGGAGACGTGGTCCCTTCGTCTCTTCTGATTGGCAGTTTGCGACCCTCACACTTTAAGATCCAACTGGCAGATATATAGTGGGTTAGCACTTCCAGGGCACGCTTTAGGAGTGATGGAGTTAATAGACTAAAGGCAGATCTGGTTTGTATCTCATGGCACAACAGCTTGCGTAACAGAGCTGTTATTATCGCCTCTGCATAATGCCATGAAATACAGCATCTTGTCATTTGTGCATTAATTTAGCACAGACATTTTGACACCAGACAAACACCGGGCCATTTTACGAGACTGGCCTGTGACCAAGACTGTAATATGCACTATATCACTGGCAAGGACAGAAGACCTTCTCCCGGTAGGCACGTAGGCAGGGAAGGAGCAGATCTCTTTGATGAAAAAAGGTGTTAGAGAAAAATTTTGACTTTGGGAATTTTTATTCATACTGTTGTTACTTACAAAGACTATGTAAGTAACCATAGCCTCTAAACTATGGTTTATAATGGTTCTTGGACCTGGGCGGTGAGTAAAGGCCGGTATACTTAAAACAGAATTTTATTTGGCGGGTTCGCAAAAGGCTGTCGAGAATCGCCACGCGCATAGTGGCCCTGGGCGAGTTGGAATCGCGGTCAGGGGCTCGAGGAGTCGCGCCCTGTAGAGGACGTGGCGCCCTCCCTAGCACCAGCTGACGGGGTTGTGTAACAGCGATTCTCTAGCGGTTGCTACACGTGGGGAATTGAATAAGAATGGGGTTCAATTGGCTACCAAATGGAAAAAATCAGAAACCAATTAAAAATATATATATAAATAGTATACTGGGGCCTTAATCCTGATACCAACAGTGGGCTGGTGTGCAAGACATAATTTGTTATGATAAAAGCCCAGAATGAAAATGGTCCATTGGTGTGAAAGCCATGTTGTATGAGTTTTCAATGTACACAAATATTTTTGGAAGGTAGGATTCTACGACTAGGATTCCTCTGTAGTACATTTTACATAAGTGGTATTGTATAACACCATTAACAGCTACATTAGATACCCTCTACACTATACATAGGTACTAGCCTGTAGTAAGATACTTTTTATACACTAGCCACTTTAGACCAGTAGATACAGAGTGATAAGTAAATGTAATGGCACTCACGAGTAAAATATCATTTTAGAACATGGGAATATATTTGTTAGGCAAATGCTTTCAAAGCCTGCATTTCTGCCCGTCTTCTGAAAAGGCTTGCTGTTATATAAATAACTGAGTGATTAAGATCACCATTATGCACTCAACGGATGTGCAGGTGAATATGTGTCAGAGTACCCTAATTCAGGTAAAGATCCTTGAATGGGTACTATTGCCTCACATGGGGTTTGAGCCTACAAACCTCATAAATCCAGCTGTCAACCCCCCCAAAAGGCTGTCATCAAAGCTTTTTTTTTCTTCTAACGAGCAGATTGCCTCATTTAGGGAAGCTCACAGAGATCATTTTTTTGCTGTTGTGTTGTAAAACATTTCAAACAATTTAGCTAATGCCCTCTTCCACACGCACACGCACGCACACGCACGCACAGGTAAAGAGGTAAAGAGAAATGGCACTCGTCCACTCTCTCACACACACACACACACATTACCTCTCTCCGTGGCCTCGCGCATCCTAAATAATTACTTGTGTTATAATTGTAATAAAGCCGATAATGTTTCTTCAGTCTTTATTCTCACCCTGAATGAAATTACAGTTTAGTGCAGTTAAAAGCAGCCCTATTATTTCACTCTAAATGTATTGCACCACCCTATAATCCGAACCCATGCTGTCGTGCTCTGATTCATCATACTGAAATGACTAAATCAGATAATAGAAATGAATAAATCACTGCTTAGGCAAGACGTTTGCATTAGCCAAAGCATAATTGTAACTGGCTTAATCTTTTATTTTCCATGGCTAATTGAGAATGTTTATTTTTATTTTTTTGCAGTAATGAGACTAAACGGCATGCTGATAATAAAACACAGGCGCATAATGCCAGTTGCGTTTAAATGTTAAGAGCTTGATTTTAGAATGCGTTGGACGTACCTTAAATCTTCTGCTGTCAGTGACCCAGAATTAAACCGAACCCAGAACCTGAAGTGCCATAAATGGATTGACAGGGCAGGTAAGATTCACACCAGCGGGAACACTACCAACTACACTATGCAGCTTGGAATAGTCATTCGCAGATTCTCTTTAAAATTATTGTTATTGTTGAACCAAAAGGACAATAAGTAGTATCAGGGAACATTACAGCCTTAAGTTTCATTGACCTCATAATGGGTTCCCAACTTGCCCTTGAGAACCCCAGTGTATGCTGCTATTTTCCCTAGCCAATCTCTTGACTAGGTTTATTGAAAACATTTGTCTAAGTGTCCGTTTGCTTTTGTAACTCTTCATTTATCACAAATGGATTCGCTTCAAAGACCAGTGGCTACCTTTTAATGAACTTAGAAATTGTGTTTTAAAATTTGAATTAATCCTTGTTTTTTTTAATCGTATAATAATGTAAAATGCCATAATGCACAGTGAATTCTGTTTGAAAAACATTTGTAAAAATGTATTAATGTGATTTAAAATTTCCAAGTAAATGCTATATTCACTGGACAAGTTTTGGACTTTTTTTTCAATCAAATAAACCACTCCATTTTTTTAACTGGCTAGAGATAAAGCAGCTCTTCTGATCCATCCTGGCCCGTGCTGGCCGCTGGTGTACCACAACTCAAAGAATGCCCTGACCTTCTGAGGCCTGTATTTTAATGTTCCTCCTGACTCGTCTGTCTATATTCACACTAAAGAGGCTCTGTAATTTAACACAAGGATGTCACAGAGAGGCAAGAATGTCTTCTGTGTTTTAGATTTCGCAATGGGTGTCACCTAAAGTTAAAGCAGAATAGTATCATTATACACACAACGATGATACTATTGACAAGTAAATGGGAAA
Source organism: Ilyophis sp. 1 JC-2022 (assembly GCA_022702515.1). Taxonomy (NCBI): domain Eukaryota; kingdom Metazoa; phylum Chordata; class Actinopteri; order Anguilliformes; family Synaphobranchidae; genus Ilyophis; species Ilyophis sp. 1 JC-2022. Next base: position 84,104,127 of record CM040394.1, read on the forward strand.
ACCGAAAGGTACTTGTATTCTTCCACCTTGGAGAATATGACACTATTCGTGTAATTTACTTTTAATTTAACTTTATTTGATTTGCACTTCAATTAAATATCCCTTGAAATATGATGGCATTGGGAGCGAGAAAATAGAAATTATTTTTCATAAATTTTAATTTTTGTCCAGGTTTTGCTCTTTAGTTTCATTTAGAGCTGAAAATGGCATCGCAGTATGTTCACAGCACTGTTAAACACAGAATGCTTAGGCACCTGCAGTCAAAGTATATAAACGCTGTACCAGTAAGAAAGTGAAGCTTGTTGCTTGTTGATGAGCTTCATTTTATAGACTCTTGGTGACGTCAGAGTATGGCTCTCACAGTATGTACAGGCATGAGTATACTCTCGACTGACTGAGGGCCATGACAGGGCTTGCGGTGTCATTATGGATCCTTGACTCAGTAGTATCCTACCACAGGAGGTATGATAAAAAATCTATGAAGAGCTTTTTCATTTCGGCAAGAATGGGACAAAAATTTGCTGAATAAACTCGGTGAAGTGCAGTCAGACAGAACTCCCTGGTTTACAAAAGCCAGGAGATAGATTCATTGTACGTCTTGTAACTGCCAGTTAAAATGATTACATCGCAAATCCATATCGTGTCCCACCACCTGGAGTAATTTCAAGGGCTGCATGCCGTCATTTAAGATTTTAACATTGTAATGCAATGAATATAATGCCCTGAACAAAGCTGTTGTTCAGGTATTGGTGAATTAATGAAATTGTGTTGTTTTTTTGGGGGGGAATTTGTCCCGGAGTTATGAAAAGATTCGTTGCAAAGCCTGCATGTGCTACTTTATAAATAAGAGATCCCTTACTTGACAGTTTCTTTTCTCCCGAATGTGGTTTGTCCCTTGTTATCATTCAGGAAGTTGGTTATCTAAATCTCGGAAACCAAGCACATTTCACAATATAATGTGTAAAAACTGGTTATATATGTCAGTCTGAAGTGACTAGTAACTGAAATCATGGTTTCAGATGTTAATTTAAAAATTATACAGCTTTAATGCGGTTGGGCCAAAAATGTTGTGCAAGGGAAAAAAAAGATAGCACTAGAGGATAGCACTGTTATAGAATGTGGATGAGCGTAATGTTTTTCGTTATTGGTCTGTGCTTTGGCTTCTTCTATGACTGGTCTTGTGCCAAGGCCCGGTCTTGTGCCACAGCCGGGCCTTCAGAACGGATGGTTTTTCAGTGTCAGGGTTGAGGTCACACTAATCTCAGAGAAGGCAAGGTGTCTCTTTGAAGCTCTGTGTTTTGAGGTTATTGAGTAGTGGTGCAGTGAAGGGGATGGATGAGTTACCTAATCCTTAGTGTTCCTGTAGACTTCACCTTGTTGCTGGCTCTGTAGAGAGTTTCTGTCAACAGGGGCATAGGCTTCTTTTCAGGTTCAGGTTGTTTGAAGTTTTACATTAATTTGAGAGCAAATATTGTTTTTTGAGTGACAAAGCGCATCAGATGATCCCGATGACTGTTTCTTTAATTAACCTCAACTGATAATGCATATGCACTTGCTGCATAGCCTACACATTGAGTGACTAACGTTAGCAGTTGTGCTAGCTAACGTTGTTAGAGTTGTTCGCTAGCTTGCTAATGATAGCTAACTAAAGTTTGAGCACTCGATCGCATTATGACCAATAAAGTAACACTTAAACATCATAAGCATGCATCCATATTTACGACATGCATCACAAACATATACATCATAGCAGTAGTAAGCGGCTACATTCAGAATTACCCTAAGGTGGGAAAGCAGTTGCTGTCTTTGTCAACTGACAACTGTATTGATGGCGAAAATTTGCAATATCGACCTCTATCAACCACCCCCCCCCAAAGAAACGATCGCTGATTCAGGCCAGACTAATCACTTGTGACTGTAGTTAATTCAATAATAAAATAAGAGATTGATTCAAGTAGGCTAGTTAATGTAGCTAATAATGTAAATAAGAGATCAAGATTGATTCTATACTGTATATCATAATACTGATACTCATTTCAACATTCAATACGATACAACCTGTAGGCTACAATTACTCAATATATTTCACAATTGCACAATCAGACCCATCTCGTAAAAGACCCGTATGGTAAAGAAAATCGTAGCGTAGCGGTAGTTTAATCTACTTCCAAAAACAGATTACTAAAGCTAATGTTAGCTGAGGTAGAGAGAAAAGCTAACTAGTAGTGACTGTGTCGCTGATGAACCACTGCTCTGCTGCTGTGACTGACAGCTCGTGGCACTCACTGTGGGAAAGGGGCGAGGGACGGAGCTGTCAACCAGATCTGCACTTTTGGAAGAGCGCAATGAGTTTTTTAATTATACTAGGCCTATTACTACAGTTTTCACTCTGCAATTTTTGGTAGGGACAATTCTTGTTTCCTTGACATTGGTTGGGACATGTCTCTAGCGTCCCTACTAAAAACTACGCTTACGGCTGTCATTATGCTATGCTTGTTTGATTTCATAGTTTATAATGCCTTGTTGCCTTAGCCATAGCTCACTGTGTACTATACTCAATGTTCATGACTATGGATAGATGCTACGTTATGATAAGAAATGTGTTTTATCTGACCTGTTGTAGTTGCTTCAAAGACCTTCAGTATGCACTTATTGTACGTTGCTACGAGATATAAGTGTATTCCAAATGGATGTAATGTAATGTAATGCTTTCTACAGATGAATGGCTATTACTATAACGAAGAAATAGTAAATGCACAGAAAAACAGTATAGAGAGGGAAATTGTGTCATGCACACTCCAAGCTACATTTCTACATTCACAGTATCAGGGCAGAGGGACAGAGGACTGACATAAATTATACAAAATTATGATTCTAAGCAAATTAATTAAATATTCACAACTTAAGAGCTAATTGCTTTAATGATTATTATGGAATAGCCCTTTACACATATTACTGCAGCAACAAAAAATAACAGAAGTATTATTGGTTTTGGGGAACCAGCTATCCAACTGTGTGGCAATCAATGACTGATTATTATTTGGCTCTTATTATTTGAAACATTTGGGGGTCCCATCCCAATCGCTCCATTTCTAGCTGCTTACGGTTAAATCAGCATTAAATCTTTAACTCTCAATGGTCTTTGCTAGCAAACAGCTTTCACACAAACAGTAAATACTATTTCAGAGGTGTTAAAAAGAGCATTGTTACATTTGAAAAATTTAATTCAGAAAGCCTGTGGAACACTGAAGTGGACTGTAGGTGCTGACATTATGCACCATAACTATTCCTATATGATATGTAACAAATGTTTATTGTGATGTTACTGAAATCTTTTTACGAATCCCCTGCAACCCTTCAAATTATACAGCAGTCTACCATGTGGTCGCAACCACCCAGTTGGTAAATCTATACAAGATATGATGAAATGCAACAACTTGTGTGTCAAAACACCACCTGGTTATTTTGACAAGGAACGTTCTCCACTTTGCCTTGGTGTCAAACAGATAAGTGATATGTCTCTGCGGCGGTGTCAGACGGATTAAAAATATTCACACAGATGAGTGAGGCATGTGCTGCATATGTGTGTGCATGTGTCTCCTGGCATTCAGCTAATTAGGACACGTATCCCGTATTCCAAACAGCCGGCAGGAGATTTTTCAATTACTGCACCTTTCCGCGTTTGTAGGTAAGCGGGAGCGCTTGTTGACTGTAGCTAGGAAGGGGGGGGAAGGGGGCTTTCGTCCGTCTCAGGTTTAGGGTCAATCTAAATAAAATTTTCCAACACCCCCCTCTGGATGCTAATTGTTGTTCACCGGCTATCTCTATATGGTGGCCTTACCCAGTCAGCGAAAATGGCGGCAACTAACTTGTCATTGGCACAGTTCTCGGGCCAGTACTGGGTCGCAAAATAGCCGATGAAAGGTTGTGCAGTTCATGGGCCGCTTGCAGACTGCCGGCACTGACACTAATATATGCTTGCTCACGTGCTGGGTGTTAGTTGTGTTGTCTCTTTACTGGGACATTAGGGATTATTTGTATGAGACTGGACAGTGCTTTTTTTTAATACAATGCATTCATTTTGTCAAAGACGGGAGGAGGCAGTTGTGGGATCTGAAGGAAGTTGTAAGTACTTCTCTCCACTGCTCGCCGCTCTCCGCTCCATTGTGATGCGGAGGAAGTTGTCGCCCGATTCAATAGCATCGAATCCTCTTAATTTTATTGAGGAATAATGTGTGCGGTATTGGAGGTTTGCACAGATGAAAAGCATCGCTCCCCCACTCCATAGTGATGCTGGCGATACGGTTTAGGTCCACACTCTTAGGTCTTTAGGTCTGCACCTGGTTGCCTCCTGACCAACGGTCAGCTTGGAAGGATGTTCGTAAGCCAACCATTAGGAGGACAACTATCTGTAACACTTTATTTGACAGTGGTCGTCATGAAATGGAAATGACAGTGTCGTTACCATGACATAACACCTGTCATGAAGCCTCATTTCCATTCATAACTATGACATGGTGTTGTTATTACACAATCTGCGATTTGTGTTATGACACAACAGACATAACAACCTAAAAATAATTCAAGGGCTTTCGTAGGACTGTAAGGACAGTGGTTCAAGGTTTCACGGCCCTTCGTTTGTAAGACCCTGAGGAAGGGAGCGTGAGGAAGCATGACTTCCTTTCTGAACAGCGACATTTGCTCTGTAAGGAAACAATGCCTTGTACTCCTCACATTGCTCACTGGCGGAGCGCAGTTTCACTGGGCCCCCTGCAAGGTCCTGCGCTACGCCGGCGGAACGCTAGACGCAATCTTGAGGACGCGAAGCAATGCAATCTGCCGTTTACTTTCATTCATCAAAGATTGCTCATAATCATTTTCCTGTAGCGTTCTTCACGGCAATCAACAGCCTTGGAAAAATTGACAGTTTATTTAATACGCGCCGTGCATAATGTGCCAGATAACTACATTGCCCAGCACTCATTGCCTGCTAAAGCCCAGCCAAGTGTTCTCAGGGTAATATCACCTATTAAGGGACAATGTGCATTTTTTTTGTATCAATTTTAATGACAAGCAAATGATGGCAGGAATAAGGATGCTATGGTCAGCATCAGCAGTTCTGATGCCAAATTTCATAGTGGATGTTCCAGTATCAACATTTATGGCAAACGAACAACTGTATCTGCAATTCTGCATGGAATACCATCTGCATTGCATTTTATACATATGCTCTTATGACTTAGGACTGTGGGAGGAAGCCGTTTGACTTTAACTACACGTTGCAAACCTTGTTTCTGCATGATTGCACCCTTTGTTGAATTTAGGAGCAGCCTACGACGCCTCCATTTTGATTGCGGGGAGGAAATATACACGTTGTGATTTCATCCTCCAACCTTGGAGCAGTGAGGAAGCTTTGCTACTGGCTGATTACACTGATCAAACAACGTTTTCCCAACATTGTGATATTTTAGTTCCATTGTGTTGTGGCTGATATTCGTTCTTGCAGTGGACTTAGAATATTGACTTATTGTCTTGGTAATTTGCTGCTTTATTATTTTTCTGGGACAGAACTGCGTACACAAAGAAGCAAAGCATTTAGAAACAAATGTGTTCTGACAACAGAAAATCCACGTTAGATATTGTGAATTTATACACTCAAAAAAATCATTTGTTGGGTGAACATAAAAAAATTATGGAAAGTATTTCCACCCAATTATAATACGCTAATTTAGCAAGAAATTGTTTTGTTGAGTGACATAAATGTAAACATGCTGGGTCGACGCAAGGTGTTGGCGTTACTATTACTCAATTACAAGGGGTAAATCCAACATAATAATCATTTGTTGGGTGAACATACACAAATTTTGGAAAGTATTTCCACCCAATTACAATACGCTAATTTAGCAAGAAATTGTTTTGTTGAGTGACATAAATGTAAACATGCTGGGTCGACGCAAGGTGTTGGCGTTACTATTACTCAATTACAAGGGGTAAATCCAACATAACTTTTAAAGGTTAGTTCAACATATTTACCCATGTTTGATTTAAGTGTGGGTGACCCACTTTAATGGGGTAGGTACAACTATATTTTAAAATGATACACCACAACTAATAAATTGTGCTGATCAGACAAAACTAATGTATGTTTGACAATCACAAATACTTTAGTTTACAGTCCTTTCAGTCATATGAAAATCAATAGTAATAATTCAATAAAAGTCAATTCTGACATCAATATTTACTTTAAACAATTTAAACATGCATCATCCTAGTTTACAACAGTTAATATCACGTTAGGGAAAAAAACACCCAAAAGCAAACAGGATTTCTTGAGATTGAACTTTATTGCCCATGAAGTTAAATGTTATACATGTTATAATGTCATTGTCGTGTGTTCATGTTATATGTTATAATGTTGTTGTGGTGTGTGTGTGTTCATGTTATATGTTATGTCATTGTGGTGTGTGTGTGTTCATGTTATGTTATAATGTTGTGTGTGTGTTCATGTTATATGTTATAATGTTGTGTGTGTTCATGTTATGTTATAATGTTGTGTGTGTGTTCATGTTATATGTTATAATGTGTGTGTGTTCATGTTATGTTATGTCATTGTGGTGTGTGTGTGTGTGCGTGTTATGTTATAATGTCATTGAGGAAAACGTAGAAAAACCTCTGGTTCTGCAAAAAATTTAAATACAATAAAAGTAAAAAAAATTCAAAATGCATTTGAAATAAAATAAATAATAAAATTCTTTAGACGTAAAAATGAAGTAGAATTGTTACCATTGAATATTAATGCATTGAAATCAATCAGCTGTTATTTCTGTTAGTCAGCTATCAACTCCAGCAATGCTGACACAATTTCATTTTGTTTTACATTAAAGACCCAATGAACAGGCTGGATGTTGTTTGACTTGATCTAGAATCTCAGCTGTTTTAATGCATTTCATACTGCGTATTTTGATGCTTAATTTTGCTGGTTGAATTTGGCAGCTTGAAACTTTATCAATTAAATTCTAAACTTTGTATTTTTACAAATTAAATTATTTCAATTTATTTTTTTAAGCATGAAATTTTGAATATGAAAATATTGAAAAATAAAGGTGAAAATTCACTATTAAATGTTATGTCATTGTCGTGTGTGTGTTCATGTTATATGTTAATATGTTATAATGTAATTGTGTGTGTGTTATTGTTGTGTGTGTGTTCGTTCATGTTATAGTTGTGTGTGTGTGTGTTCATGTTATACATAATGTTAGTTGTGTGTGTGTGTTTGTGTTCATGTTATGTTATAATATTATTATTCATATCAAATATATAAAGCTTTAAATTCAGATTAAAATAATTCAGATACACAATTTCAATGCATTAATATGCAATGCTAAAAATTCAGTCATTTAAAATTCAAAATCAGATGAAACAGATTTACCCATTTGTCATCTTTGCTTTTGTATGGAAAAAAAAATCTGAAATACACATGTCCTTGAAAGGCAACAATTTGAAGCATTGTTAACACAGAAATAGATTAACAAAGAACAAATGGTTTCTTGAAATTACATGGGCAATTTGAATACAGGCATGAGTAGTGTTGCCTATTGCGGTGCATTAGTCTTATATGTTTGAGAAGCTCATACCTACTCTGAAAACACACACTGCACTCCTTGCACCTCCACATAACTCAGGCTTGGCTAGGCCTTACTCTTATCTGGATATATCACAGCTGTTTGCAAACTTCCCCTTTTCATGTCATCCTTACTTATCTACACTACCTTCACTTAGGCCTGTCACTGGCAGATGATCCCCTTTTCTGGGACACTTTTGCGAAGGGATGGCAGTTGAGGTGGATGACCCAACAAACTTGGTCTTGAATTCCTGTGATGACCAGAAAGAAAGAGAGCAATCAATGAGGGTGTACCATTTTCAAACTGTTAACAAGAACATGGAGAATACTGGATCTTTCATCTACTGTGTATACAATCACACATTACAAAAATGCAAAAAAAAATAAAGCTGTGTGTATGTCGTCTGGCCATTTAACTAACTCTGCCACAAATCTTAAGTCTTGCAAACACTAGGACACCCAGCCTCACTTCGCTCAGTATGCAGGTTTCACCAAGTCAAATTAAGACTTTTTAAGACCACGATGGATGAAATTTAAGACCTTTTTAGGGTTTGACGCAGGGTTTAAAGCTTCAAATCTCTCCATCTAAATACTAGTAATTTTATTATTTTTATCATGACTATTCATGATTAATCACAGAGTAATATTTCTATTAATAAATTACAAAAATCTAATAGTTCGACAGCCCTACTAAATACACATACAAACACTGTACTAACTATGGTTAATCATTATTAATCACACATTTTTATCTGCTCCAAACATACCTTAAAGTAGAATTTTTCCAAATAAATAACACTAATTAATTTGAATGTGGACACATGCTCTTTTTTATTTCCTATTTTCATAGATTGAGTTAAATTATAGATTAAGCTACACAGACAGTGGATGGAAAATTATGACTACCATTCAAAATGTCTTTAAATAAACCCAATAATATCTCATTGGAAACAACAAAAAGATGTCAATAAAGTAAATCATATTCCTGACATTAAAATACAGAGTGAGGTTTAGACAAAATACTCTTCTGTTCTCTCCCTCTGTTCCCAATCTGCAACAGCAGAGGGACGTGCTGTTTCAGAGTTTGTAAGATTTTAGATTCATGGCAAAGAAAGTTAAATTGTTAGATGACAACATATTAGAGTGATTCTATAATTTAGGGTACATTTCAAATAATAAAGGGAAAAAAACACATTGCCGTTTCACTTGAAATTCTATTTGTTTCTATAGTATACCCATGGACTGTGCTAAATTCATTATTTAGCATGCTTAAGCTCTAACTTTTTTTAGATATTTAAATTAAAATATACATCTGCTTCATCATTTTGTCAACTGTGTTACCAACAAAAAGTTGGATGTATTAAATGAAAGGCATATGATACCGAATACAGAATGGTAATTATTCAAAATTGATATTTAAAACTTTGCTCAAATTTGATGAACACACCATGGACGTGAAATGTACATTAGCTTTTTTGTGACATATATTACCATAGTTGCTTAGCTAGCATGCACACAGCATTGTGACAGTGGACAGAGCCAGGGGGGTTCTTGGTGTCTGAAACATCCGGGGCTAAGTTTAGAACATCAGGGGCTAACAGTAACGTATCCAACAGTATCCGTATCCGTCGGTATCTGAGTAACGACGCATAGGCTACTGTGCACCCAGAACTGCTCTCTTTTTTTTGGCGTTTGTGTGTGTGTGTGTTTAACCCGCGGGACTCGGTAACCTTACGCCGTGTGCACATCTTTGTCCGTTGTTTTTTCGAACCGTTTTACTCAACGCAAATCCCTGCCTCCGGCACACGCAGCGACTTTCCGTCCCTGACGGATGGATTCATGACGAATGAAATATTACGACAGAGACCGTAGCCTACATTATATATGTTACTTTAACCGGGAAAATAGCTACCCATTTAATTTGCGAGGGAAAGTGCCCAAAAATATACCAACACCACCAGAATCAACCAACAATAAATGTTTATTGAGAAAAAAATATTAATACTTATTTTATTTTGCTGAAATAAAGAAAAGATTGATTATTTCCTTTAGCTATCGTAGCTACAGAATGCTAAATGTATGTAGCTATCGCCATCTATATTCTACTTCCGGTTACCGTGACGGTCCGTTATCAACGCAGAGTTTTCCAAACTGCGTTGAGAACGGACCGTCACGGTAACCGGAAGTAGAATATAGATGGCGATAGCTACATACCAAGGGCGTAGGTTTCACTTGACCATTGGGGGGGACACATTTGGCGGGGGGTCAACTGGAACCCTGGAAATTTTGAGCGTCATTTAATTACATTTAATTTCCTGCATTCTGGTGAATTTTTAGGCAACCATTTTCCCTTTTACTGCATCTATTTATTGTGGAAATGTTTTATTTATGTAAAGGAAAAACAACATTCAGATAGGCTTGCCAAGTAAAAAAAGGTAAATAATGAAGTAGACTGTCATTATGTATTTCAAATATTTATTAAAAGTAGTCACCAGCACTGCCACAGTAGCACCATCTCTATCACTTGGCCTACTACTCCTCATGTCTGTCTATCCTGCTGTCTGTATTTGTAACTATTTCTCTCATATCCTCCTCCTCAGCCATTAAAACCGAAGTATGCGTCTACTCACTAATACAACCCCCCTAAAACTTCCCAAAGACCTTTCTGCGTCGGTCATTCAGGGAGATGAACTCTTGACAGATTTTCTTTCGAACCACTTTGTCTAGTATGTGCTTGTGGACGTGACATACCGCCACATGGTTGAGGCGATTGTCCCCCATTGTGTTACGAAGCCATGTTTTGAGCCTCCTCAGGGCACTGAAGCTTCTTTCCGCTTCAGAAGATGATGCAGGTATCACAAGAAGCAACCTGATGAGAGTTTCTACTTCTCTGAACAAACTGGAATTGATGATCATCCCTATTTACATTATTCAAAGTCTGCATGTGTTACTCTATGGCATCATTCACCTTTTGCCATGATATGGGGTTGAGCTATCAGCTAGTTAGACCTCCTATGTCCCAAAAAATGACAAAAACACAATTTTGATTATCAAAAAAACGATTTAAGGTGTTTTGCCTTATCAGGGCAGTGCTGTGGTGGTCACATTAAGCACTGTGCCTCAGTCTAATCTGCCTGATGATGGAAGCAGCACAGATCGTGCAAATGAAAGTAGTCATGCATTTTGAACAAGCTAATACACAAATCGGATTAGGATGAAGCTAGCTAGCTAATTGTCATAACTTATGTGCCTGAAGTTATCAGTTCCATAAAGTTAGCTAGCTAGTTTTTTTAAGTAACCCCAACTGAACTGATAACTTAAAACTCAAGTTAAAAACTAGATACAGCTATTCATCTGCAGAAAGGTAAGAAATGGGTTTCATTTGACTGACTTGAGCATTGAGGGGACACATTATGTTTTATATTATTTTTCTGTACTGTTCTCCACTTTCTGAGTGTTTACAAAAGTCGCGATTTTTAAAATTTGGTTATTTCTCAAAAACGGAAGGTCAGATCGATTCGGGGATGGTTGCAAACGATTCCTTGTGCAATTTTACTTTGAGAAAAGTTGGTTTTAGGGACTTTTTGAAGGATTTTTGAGGGAAATCAATCAACTTACATTGTCTGCAGAGTAACTCCTCTGTTAGCTCCTGTAGCCAGGCGCGATGTGCAGGGAGTACAGTGTGGGAGGTTGGAAGGAAGACTGCACGCGGTGAAAATGGTATGGTCCAGTGCAGGGGTGTAGGAATTTTCTGAAAACAAGTTAAGGGATATCTAACAAATAATCTAAGTGTTTAGAGCCTCTGTGCTGTTATAAAAGCCTGTTTTGGTGAGATGGTTATCATTCATGATATTTTTTGGGGGGGGAAATTCATCTCTTATAAATATTGGAGGGGACTAGTCCCCCCTGACCCCCCCTAAATCTACGCCCTTGCTACATACATTTAGCATTCTATAGCTACGATAGCTAAAGAAAATAATCAATCTTTTCTTTATTTCAGCAAAATAAAATAAGTTTTTTTTTTCTCAATAAACATTTATTGTTGGTTGATTCTGGTGGTGTTGGTATATTTTTGGGCACTTTCCCTCGCAAATTAAATGGGTAGCTATTTTCCCGGTTAAAGTAACATATATAATGTAGGCTACGGTCTCTGTCGTAATATTTCATTCATCATGAATCCGTCCGTCAGGGACGGAAAGTCGCTGCGTGTGCCGGAGGCGGGGATTTGCGTTGAGTAAAACGGTTCGAAAAAACAACGGACAAAGATGTGCACACGGCGTTACAAACGATGCTAATGCTGCTATGGTTAGCGAGCACACATACGAGCACACTACAAAAACATTCGGTGACGAAATTAATCGTTCGAAATCATAGAGCGGACAATAACACGTTATGTGACATTTCTGTGCAGTGGTTTATTTTTTAGTCGATGGGTAGTACAGGATTTAGCTTACCTTCTTCCACAGCGTGGCTGCTCTGCCCTCTCTCCTATCTTCCAGGCGCTCTCAGGTGCTGGAACTTCCGGAAGTAAAGATTTTAATGCACTCTCTGCTCGCGCACTACTGCCACCTTCTGCTCTGGAGTTCGCGATTTGCTATCTTACCCAAAAAGCATTAGGTTCTGTCAACATAAATTAATTTAGAAAATGTTAAGTTATTGCACATCATGCTAATATAACATTACTTAATGATGTTCAACCACAAAACATGACTATATATGGTAGAAGCTACATGTTACACATAGATTAATGTAGCAGACACCCAATTTGGCTTTTTTGAGTGTAGCCTCCAGAATGTTGAAAATGAATAGAAATAATTCCTCCTCCTCACTTTTTATACAGCTGACACGCTTATCTAGGTCAGCTTATGCTACATGCGCTATTTTACATATTCATTCTTGTTTACAGAACCAATTTGCGCTAAGCTCTCTTCTCAAAATTCCAAAAGCTGCACTCCACCTGGGATTCAGAACAACACATTTCTGTTTCCAAGCCTTTTGCTAAGTGTCAATGTCATTCAGTGCACTCTGATTCTTGTATAGGTGAAAAGTTAATTTGCTCAGTAAGAGTGATACAGAATGATACTAATCTCTCCTCCTCGCTCGCAGTTTAACAGTGTAATATCAGCCTGTGGGAACAACGGGACGGAGAAATCTCTCCTGGGATTGCTGAGCCCATCCATCACTCTGTCCCTCGAATTTGTACATCAGGTCATTTTTGCTTTACCCGAAGGGATGGCTTTAGGTATTTCAATGCTGAATGGGGCAGGCTGAATGCATTTTTGACTTAATGAGACAGGAGTCCCTCAATCCAGATTAATGAGAAACACGTCTTCCCGTATGACATCCGGCCGAGGAGGCTGCGGAATTACTCGCGGTGACTCGCGGTTTGGGAGCGCGGTATCAGTTTTACGTGCCCTTGGCACTTCTGGAGCCAGTGCTTTAATTCAGTATGATGGAGTGATCTTCGTGATTTTCCATCCATTTCCCTTGTCTGGCTGTAACCATGAGAATCGAAAAGCAGGACAGGGAACAGCGGTTCACCATCTCCAAAGCACTCATAAGCAATTTAGTATATGGAGTGCCCCTCGTCATTTAGAGAGGTAATTCAGTAAATCATCAACAGCTTACGGAGAACTAACATATATTCTTCAGTCTTGATGGATATCATCTCCCATATATTTTTTTAGCACTTAAAAAACAAAAAAACTAAATTGATAATTACAGACCCCAACCCCCCCCCCTCCCACGAGCACACACACACTGTGAAACACACCCATCTACCAGTCTGTTTTATCCTTTTTATCCTCTCATTGTTTGTAATTGAAGTTATTACTGTAGAAACGGTTTCAACTGATTTTACGATTATGGCAGTTCAGGGATCCGTTTAGAATGAATTTTGATGCTCGCGGCATTTATAATTTATTATAAATGAATTAATCATGATGACACTGAAAAGAACATGCGACTCGCGCTTGCTAAATAAGGGCACATTTATGAAGTATGCTTCTTGTCAAAAAATCTTACAAAGTGACACAATACATTTTTGATACCAAGTCATCATCAGTGTATCAGGCCCATGTGATGTTATGGACAAGGACATTCATTTATTACAGACCTTCAAATAGTTACTTGAAAAACTAACCCTCTAGATATCTGTAATTCCTGTAGATTTGTGGCAATCAAAAATGTGTACAAGAAAGAAAATTGGTTTGTACACCTTAAAATCTCATTTATAAATCCATTTTTATAAATCTATACAAATATAATTTTTTCGATATACATTTTGGTAACAAGTTTTTGGGAAAGTGCTCTGGGATTTGCAGGAGTGTTTTCAAAATGTATCCGCATTTAAAGAAATGTTGAATACACATATGGCCCCGGGAAGATTTCCAAAAACATTAAAAATTCTTTGTTTGCGAGTTTCTGCTTTTCATTTCAGTAAAGCTGCTGTTCACGTTTTATTATCCACAGGACTAATTTTGTCGTGACGGCTCCTTGGTCATGACTAATATGTCCCTTTTCTTTCAGGTGATGTGGCCCCGTATTTCAAAACTGAACCAGGACCCCCAGAGATCCACCTGGAGGGGAATCGCTTGGTCATGACCTGTCTGGCTGAGGGCAGTTGGCCCCTGGAGTTCAAGTGGATGCTCAACAACACAGACATCACCTCCTTCTCTCCTGAATACAAGTAAATACCTTCACCCGGTAATATCAGGCTGAAGAGCAGCAGCACCGTGTTCCAGACATTGACCTGGATTCATTTAGCTTTTGTGCAACTAAATGAAAGTGTTCATTTATTTTGTCAAAAGGTTTTTGCCACTTCACACTTTGGTCGCACACATACTTGCTTGAGAGGGTGTGGAAACGGGGCCAAACGACGTAAACAAATCTCAGAAACACGGATACATTTATCTGGGATTGTGATTGTTTGTCACAAGGTTTTGTAACTTCAGTTTGAAGGTAGATTGTGTTTGTATACTTGCCTGTACATAACCATGTCTTTGGTTGCACGGTGAGTACTCGGTGAAAGCATTGGACTGAATTCTAGCAATTTAAAAGTATGTTTCATCCCATGCTTGCCACAATCAGACATCTTGAGTTTTGCAATTGAAAGTAAGAACCAAATCTGGATTTTTCAATTGAAACTGCCATGCAATTCAAGGGCATTTTATTGGACCCACATACCCTCTTATATGTATTCGGCTGTCTCCATTTACATATTCATGTTTTCTGTCAAAATGGAGTATTTGGTTCTTTTCCAGAAGGTTAATGAAGTGAGAAAGTGAGAATAGAGGCCATATTCAAGTTTGACACGTGTCATCGTGGCCTTCAACACCCATTCCTCTGCCAGGAATGTCTCGGCTAATAACCCGCCTGCTTTCAATGCTCGGTCACGTCATGATTTTAAACCCCTTGAACATGGTAACCCAGCAACAGCGGAATGCTGCAGATACTGTTGTAGCACCTGTCTGACAAAAAAATGTCAAGCTGATTGCTTCGGCTGGATAAGAACACAATAAAGTAGCATTGAACATATCTGAGTTGACGTGCATTATACCAGTTATTACAATCTCAGTGTCTGTCTTCCGAGCCTACAGAGGAGAATACTGTGAATCCTTCGAAACCCTTTTAAAAGTGCAACTCTTCATTTTAGGAGTGTAGTACTCCTAAAAGGCTTTCGTGTTCCCAAAGTTAAAGTTTCCAGTCCTCTAAGTATTGTATATTTGAATACTAAAACCCCAGTGCACAGTGGTAAATATTGTTACTTTTTTTACAAGTAGTTTTGGTAAGTACTTGTTATGCTGACAAACAGAATAACAAAAATAATCATCAGGTAAGTTCTAGTAATTGGTTACACATAAATGCACAATACTGAATGTCTTGATTTGACTGTTGGTCAAAATCTCAAAGGAAGAAAGATTGATGTTGGTAATTTTACAATTGCCTTAAGCGTAATTGAATTGCATTGAAATGAAAATAATATATTCAACCTTGCGTATCATATTGTGTACATTTCTTGTGGATCGCATCTGAAGTTTGTACTTCTCAAAACAAAGTTTTAAATTGAATCATGTAATCAAATGTGTCTGTACTTTATGCAGAACGCAGCTCGACTCATTCTGGAATTGAGGCTCAATTTTGCTTTCATACAATCATTTTAAAATCCATAAAACAACATTGAAACCGTCCAGAAGACTGGGACAGATACTTGTGTTTGGTAACATAATATCCAGGATCTATCAATGCAAGGTCATGACTTGGTTGGTAAAATAGGTTTTAAATTTTTTTTATTATGGATTGATTTGTTTTGATCCGATTATAGACTTCATGCAGCATAGATTGTGAGTGCACAATAATGAATGAATTGAAGCATTACGCTTGTATACTGTAACTCTTGTATACTGTACTGTAACTTGTATACTGTAACTCTGTCCTACCTACGAATCCTAGGGTGAACGAGAACGCATTTTCCAAAAGAATGAAATCATCCTCGATGTTAAAGGTTTCTTTTAACAAATGTGTATGCCCTAATTTTTTTACATTTAGAACGGTCACTCATATTTGTTAGCCTGTCCCAACGTTACAACATCCTCTGTCTATTTGCGCAAGTGCAGACTGAAGCATGTTCAGCCAGCCACTGCTTCTTTTCAGCCTGCAGAGTCATTGCATTGGATTACACTACAGCTGGCGTAGGCAGACTACTAGTGATGGGCAGTTCGTCTCTTTTTTCTGAGTCGGATCTTTCCGTACCGTTCGGTTTGAAGAGTCAGAGTCGGAGGTGCGAGTTTTTGGTACTTCCGGTTAATGCCGTACCGTTTGTTAGATTTTTTCGAACTACCCGAGCCGCATCTTTTTCTCCCAGTGGCGCGAGCTGGAATTTTTTGCCGTTTCAGACAGCAGAATCTAGCTGGTAGCAAACCAAGTTAGTAAACTAGCTTTGATATTTTATTCAGACCCAAATCACCTGATTGATGCTAATTTTTAATAGCCTACGCTCAATGTTTTCTGTTCACTTTCCCTTACTTTTCAAGCTAGTTCGCAATCAAATCCAGTTAACATTTATTTACGACTGTCCTATCTCCTATATTCTAGCAGAAGTTTAACGTAACTTAGGCCTATAGCCTAAAACAATGCTGTCAGTCATTTATTGTAACGTTGGATATCAGATCCTAGAATCCAGGAGCCTGTTTCGTTTATTACTTTTAAATGGTATTTTGTAATTTATACAAAATATAGATTTATTTGGACACCATAAAATATGTTTATTTTAACCATTAGGCTATTTATTCTATTATACAAAATTGTATTTATCTGTTCACTGTTGTTGGTCAATAGTTCTAAAATAAAAATGTCACCACTTTAAATAAGAAGTAGCCTATTTGCTGTCACTAGCTGAACACAGTCGCATATTAATTCTGTTTGCAAACAGCCACATGTAATCATTTTGTAATACAAAGTAGGTTTTTAAAGTGTTGGCGTCTCGGAATATCATTACATATAACAGAATACCTTTGTCAAGATTTCTGGTTGATCCACGCTGAGTAGCTAGTTTAAACCCGATTATTAATGGTGTAGGCTACAGCATTTGCTCTCTGTTAAAACTCAAAAGGACTTTGGTTTGAGTCACAGCTCTGGAGCCATGGAATATTGCCGCGGGTCGAGTTGATTTTGTGCTGATGAAAGTTGGGTAGTAGATGACTGTAGGTACATCTTTTAACCGTTAGCAATATTAGTAATAATCACTTGGAATTATCTGGGGCGATTATTCACGAAAATGTGTGCAATATTGTTAGATCAATTAAAATGTATTTTAAAATTATTATAAAACAGATATTTGTGAGACCTATTTTGTTGGGCGCATCACTACTTCTGCTCGACCTAGGTGACACCGGCTCCCGGCTGTAGTCGAAAGCAGGCAGAGTCAGAGCCAGAGCTAAGAGCCAGAGCTGTGGGTAAGCACGATTCCCTCAAACTGGCGAGTCGACTCATTACATTACATTACATTACATTCAGACGACTCAGCATAAAGAGTCGTTAAAAAAATACCAATTCGTTCACTAACTGCACATCACTACAGACTACGGTCACCTGTTCAGCGACAGGAGTCATTACTGTGCACTGAGGCAGAGACATAGACTAAACTCACTAAACTCTCCCTCACCGGGCGACATTAAGGCCAGTTATGCTTAGACAAGCAGAATACCGAATCCTGGGGCACATAACTGTACCAACGACTGGTGCTTTAGCCGGCAGATCGAATGACATGGCTTTTAATGGACATTATTAACTCATTATGGTCAAGCATAATTTATCACATAGAGCATTCCTTCAGAGAGATACATTTTGTATATAGACACTTAGAGATGATAGGGAAAGAAGGTTTTTTTTCTATTTTTTTTTATTGCATAATTTCTTTCTTATTGGCATAATTTTTTATTATTTATACAGAATACGATGAGCAAATGTACATGCATTGGATTTACTGGATTTCCTCAGAGAACCAGCCTGTTATTAAAGATGGCTAAACAGATGCAATAAAGCTGAATTTCATTAGAGGCCTTTCTCTCTGCACAAATAGGCATGAATATATTTTGTTGAGGAGTATTATTTGTTGGCAGCAGAGTTTCCACATTTGGAAAAGCCAATACATTTTAATGCTTTGCATCTGTTCCTCAAATATGTGTGAAAAATGGTATTTGGCTAAAGTTTTAGATCCATCACCGTGAGCGAACACTGAATCATCTGCCTGTGGAATCTAATTGCATTTTAATTGTTCGCGCTAATGTGCAGGTTGGCAAAGAACTGTCGTTCTGACGCACTTCAAATCCAGGTTTTTGTCAAGGGTAAAACATTTGAATGAAAAATGAATGGGATGCATACGAGTTGTATGAGCCAATTTTTTTCCCCTTGTTATTCTAAACTGCTGACTCCAAAACCATAATAATGAAGCTGGAGAAATGTTGACATTTGCAGAAATATAAAGGAAATGTTGAGAATGTACAGGTACTTTATGTATGTGCTCCTAAAGTTGGTACAAGCAAGAAAAATTAATTGGGTATGAATATGAATGTGATATAAATCACAAATAAATATGCAGGTTTTTGTCATTTTTGTAGCGGAGTATGATGAGGAGATGCAAACTAGACTGAATTTTGAAAATGAGGTTATACAGAGGTTGTTTTCAATGTGTGTATTTTCTTCTGGTTTGTTCACAGGTATACCATTCGGTCTCTGCAGCGCTCCAACGTTGGATTTTACCAGTGTGTGGTGAGGAACAGGATGGGAACTCTTATGCAGAGAAAAGCAGAAATACAGGTTGCTTGTAAGTGCAAATTGACTACATCAATTGAGATTTTGTCTGCTATGGGTTCAGGTGTCAGGAGTCACAACTAGGAGATAGAGACAGCCACTGTTAAAGCTTACACAGATCATCAGTGACATTTTAGAAAAGTCCTCAAGTACTTCAACAGTACAATAGCAAGTGCACAATTAGATTTCTGCATTATCATTTATTTATGTTATTTATCAGCAAAATCTCTTTTGAAATCTCTTACTTTTATCATGATAGTGTGACCGCGAAAACAAAACAAAAAAAGGTCAAGCCATTAATGAGCAGTGAATTTCAAAACACAAATTCTCATGACTGCGTGAGAGTGCGGTAAATATTTGACTCTTGAATCGATAAAGTATTGGCTTCATCTCAGGTTTTCACTTGTTATTTTGACCACCTAAACTTGTCGCTCATTCATTTCACTTAGAAAATTGATTATCTTCGCAGTCATTTACTCATTGCTAAATACTTGTTGTGTAGTGTTAGGGTAAATGCGGCAGTACAGATGAATGGGTTGACCCTTACCGAAAGTCCTCTGTCCTCAGACATGGAAAACTTTGTGGAGTCCGAGCAGAGGAAGACGGTGACGCAGGGAAAAGCGGCCGTCCTCAACTCCCCGCCGGTCAGCTGCTTCCCCCAGCCGCAAGTCACGTGGTTTCGAGATGGCTACAAGATAATCCCCAGCGGTAGAGTGTGAGTAGCCTGCGGCGGCCTTGTTGTCCTGAGGCGCCCCTTCCGACGGGGGCTGGGGAGCGGGGCGCCCTCTCGTTTGGGAAGGTATTGCAGAGCCTGGCACCATTCCCTCTGGCTCCAGACCCACGTCGTCCTGTGAGGAGCGTAATTGCCCACAGCGTTCACCCAAAACAGACTCTAGCGATTGCCAAGGGTTCTCTGTTGGTGCAGGATGCGATTAGCTGTCCCTCAGGTAGAGGTGCTCCGGTCAAAGATGAAAATGAGTGGAGCAAGCCCAGGCAATGCACAATTAACCCCCCCTCCAACTTGTGTCAGAGAAGTGAAATGAATGCCTGTTTCTTCCCACCCTTTAATCTCATTGGCTTTGTGGAATTAGCAGCTCACTGTGTCTGTAGCTGTTAATGGAGCCTGGAGTGCCTTATTTGTTTCTTTTGTAACAAAGCTCCTAGATTGTTTGAAAATAGTGTAAAGATGCATTTCCATCAGTCGAATTCAAAGTCAGTGACCAAACGGAAACAAAACCACCTGACTGAGGGTTGATCTTGAGGTACATTGAATTAACTAAAAGGTACAGTAAGTATAGCTTTCACGCAGGTCACAAAATGTGCTCATTAATACTAGTGTTGTACTATATGTTGGTTACTAGAAGGGAGTAGGTTGTGACTAAAAGGATTGTGTTATCTCTGGGAAGTGAAGATTAAGTAAAAATGCTTATAATTCTGAATCCAGCCCTTCCAGCACTCAATGCCCAACACTCTGAATACTGAACACAATCGGTATCACGTGCTGAAGCTCCTCACTCAACCGTACATTTAATTAAATTTAATGGATTTAATTTATTCATTATTATTAAAAATGATAATCATCAATTAAATCGCCGAATTTGTTGATAGGTAAATCGAACAGTAACCTGGTGGATCAACTAACCAGTCAAAACAAAGTCCAAACCAGGTCTTAAGATTGAGTCATTTTATTACAGGAAAATGTCAATTGGAATAATAAGTTGTAATCATACATTCATTGATGAACGTAGGCTCACTGCTTATAATTTACAAAAAGAAAGAAGCTATTTAAACATTAAATTGGAATTACCAGAAAGATAGAAAGAGATCAACCAGAACTTGCCAGAATAATCCAATTTCAGCACAGGATGAATAAAAGAAATGCCAGCTATAAAACTCAGATAAACTTCTCTGTCTGTAGACTCCAGGAATACTGCAGCGCTCCACTCACAGAACTTTCACACTCTACAGCCCCCAACTTAGTTCGCTGACAAAACGATAAAAGCCCCAGTAAGAAAAAGCTTGTAAGGAAAAAAAAAGCAAGTTAGAAAAAGCCCATTTCCTTTTTCGGCTTTTTCACCATAAATACCTTTCTGCCCCCGCATTGAGGGGGGCCTGAGCCCTGATTGGGTGATGTGAAGAAGGAGTGGGTAGGAGGTCAGATTCCTTTACGACCAGAACGGCTCTTTCAATAGCTGATAAATTCACTTATCAATTAATGTACACTTATGTTGCTCAAAACAGGGCACCATTCAATTATTATTGAAATATCCAGGGTTTTAGCCTCTTCTTAGGTTTTTCTTAAGTTCAAACATGATTAAAGTGGGCTACAAAATGATTCAGTTGAGCCAGTAGGCGAAATATTATATTTCCGGCTAAATATTGCATCCATGTAACAAGATTCGCAGTAACACTCGAATCTCCGCTTTAATCTGGATATCTCTTTAAAAATATAAATTCCGAACTGGCATGTTTAACAAGTATTACCTATATTGACGTTAAGACTTTCAATTGATGATTTCACTTGAATGTAACAGATTGGCATTCAAACATAAAATGGAAAGGAAACCATGTGGCCGTGTGGTATTTTCTGGCCACGCTGGGCTTTGATCTCAGGAATACTTTTGTGTCCCGGTCTTTCTCCTCCACAGGGGGAAAGACATTCTTTATACCATAGATAAGCCAGCACCTCAGCATGACTTAATTGCCTTTGTACCTGTGGACTAGGGGGCAGAGAGGAACGCAGATCCTAGGTCAGGTCAGCCGAGCAGAGCAGGCCTCTTGATAATCAAGTACTATTGAATGGACTATGAGCAAGTTTGCCATATCACATTATACGTTCTCTTATCGAAGGCCATACTCAAAGCTATATACCCAACATTCCCTCTTTTGGAAGAATGTGTATACCTGCTAAGACGTATTCGTCCATCACCATATCAAAATCATAGGGTACAGCAATTGAGACATCGCTATGAGAAACCCACACATTTTAACATTTGAGATGCAGGATGCAGTTGAGTAATGTGTGTGTGTGGGGGGTGGGGAGGGCAGAGAGAGACAGAGAGAGACAGACAGACATAGCGAGGCAGGCAGAGAGAGAGAAAGAGACAGACAGACAGACTGTTGCTAGCTTTTCTGCTGAAAGTAAGAAAAACTATGAGAGGCAGCACACATATTTTAATGCTGTTTAGTTGTATTTTGAATAAATAAGACCTTATCAAGGCCTACAACACAGTCTGATCTGGTCAAGGCCCTGCTCCCCCACACACACACACACACACACAAACACACACACAGCAACAGCGCAGGCCGAGGTGTTAGATTGAGCGCCGTGAGGCAATCGAGATTCCTGCCAGGCCAATTATGGAGGAATTGGATGTGATGTCACATTCTTAATTGTTCTGTGTCAGAAAGAGGAGCAGCACAATCAGCCTGGGTGGATAAAAAGAAGCAACATATGGTTTGAATGACTCGTACCGAGAAACACCTAGGGCAAGAAATAGGGCTTACTTCACCAGATACTACATAAATATATGAAGTAGGATGATGAGGTGAACAGCCCTTGCAGACACGCAAATTGGTTTTGTGGGACAATGTGGCCTGGAATCAATAGCCAGTTATAATCCTATGAAGGTGCACAGATCAGTCTTTGTGCCTCTGATAACATACACCTTAATTATTTGCAGGAAATGTAGGGGAGGGAACACTTTTCTTAATCTAGGTTCGGAATTGTGACAAGGCAACACTTTCCTGGCTGGACGCAGGTCTTTAAATTGCCTCTCTCTTTAGGAGTGTGCCATTGCGTTTCTCAGAGAACATGTTGCCTGTAGATCCCAAGCGGTGGCAATGGGAATCAATTGCTCTTGGACGGCCAGCTTGATCATTTATGGATCAGAGCCACTCTGGCACTCGGTACACAGTCAACTGAGTGGAAAAATACTCATCTTGTATCGGCCGAATATGAATTCTGAAAGTAGGAAAGATGCTCACAGGTAGCTCGGATAAGTTTGGAGGTACAGATTTCAGTTCAGTACGTAGAAAGACCAATTGTTTTTTTACATACAGGAGCATAAAAGAACCAAGACTAGGCAAGCCTAGCTCTGCCCGGATGCCTGTATGCAGCCAGTCGGGAACATTTGACAAGGCACGGCGGATATTGTTCTGGAGCATGCAGGTCGGCCTGCATACTGGGGCGTCGGAGTGCATCTGACGATCAAATGTGTGTGTGTGTGTCAGAGTATGTGAGAGGGAGCGAGCGAGGAGGGCAAGCAGACGTAATTTAATTAGAGTGATGAGTACTATTAGGACGTTAGCTCCAGTTCGCTCCGGTTTATATATTGTGATCGCATTAGTTTAGTTCATCAAATATTCATTTATTGATCGTTTTGTTAGCCTATATGGAGAGCTGAAGTTGTTTTAATGACCTGTTGACATTTTCTGTACACAGAGAATGCACACATTGACAGCATTCTCGCAAGTGTTTTATTTGCTCAAAAACAATATCAATTAAATAAACGAAAAGGGTAATACATTTTAAAAAGTATGAAGTAAGGAAGTATGTTTTAGGGGGAAATTGTCCAGAATCACAGAAGAAATTTGAAATTTGTCAAATCATATTAACAGACCTCTATTGTTCAGAACTAGTACATATTTTTGTACACATTCTTCAACCACCGTTAACTTAGCAGGCTAGCCATCATTAACTAATGGAGCTGCTGTTAAAAAATTGCATTTAACGTTTGTAACAAATCTATACTAAATACGAATCTAATCTAAATACTAACGTTACTTGTTTTATTGTTGCACTATTTTGTGGTCTGCGTTTTTTGTTGGGAGCAGCAGGAGGATTGTCTGTTGCACTTGCACGTTTGAGGAAACGTCTTATATCCATCCCTCATGGCAGGAATTCACATGCAACGTTACGTTAGAATAGATGTTACATGTCAGTTAGCTCAGTTTTGTTTTGAATATCCGCTGGCGCTGGTAAAATAGAAAACTAATCAATTAGCAAAATTAAAAGGTGCATAAACCCTATACTAACACTGGCACTGGCATTTAGAGGTGGGTAAATGGAAATTTCGGAAATTGTGAGTTGCGTAAACGTCACAATCGATTTTAGTCAAGCTAGTTTACCCACGCCAACATCCAGGGACTGCCGTGCGTCACTACGTCTGTTAACGTAAAAGGCTCTGTTTTAATTGGATGGGGTAAACTGCTTATCACAACAGTGCAGGGTCTTTTCGCCAAATTCGCACTGCTGCCTTCAAATGCTCGTCCTCCTAAACTAACTTAAAATAGTTAGCCAAAATTAGCCCCGTTGCCATCAGTTGAGCTAAGCTAACGTTATGCGCTTTTCAACATCGGGGATCAGACAGCCAGCCAGTCCGTTACCCACATTCGGTCTTTTAGGCCATTTGCACTCCATCGCCCCAGTATGCAGGCCAACCTGCATGCTCCAGAACAAAACATTTTTTTCCTCTTTAACATCTGCAATCTAGATCGCCACGACATGAGGCCTTCTACTACAAAGAGGGCAAGCATTTAAAAATATACCCATGCTAACGATGACATGTGAAGCTCCGGCTAGGGAAACGGACTCGCGACCTTGCGGACGCCGGAGTGTTTGAGTGTACGCTTGTGCAAGTGCCTGTGCAGCGACTAAAAACATATCATCAGGTTAAAAACAACGTTTTAATAATGCCATAACTTTTCATCTTATACCAATATCGCCCATTGTTTTTGTATCGTCATATGTGCTATGATTCGAATGTAGTTAATATAAAATGAACACGTGTTCAGCAATGTCTTCAATTTGCTACGCCGATGCATTGTAATCGAGCTTGAAAAATCGCACGCACCATAGAATTGATTAAATTGATAGGCTCCCTCAGTAGTTACTGCTCCATGGTTCACTAAAGGAAGCTTCAGCTAAAGTGTGCGGGGGCAGATTTTATTGTATTGTCTTCTGTAAAAACAGCCAGTCAGTGATGGGGCAGGAATGGTACTTTCACACCGAGCTTACTTTAAACTATTTTCTTATTTGTTCACTTTCAGAAAGATACGTTCCCCTTTTTTCCATCCCATTTGATTTACCTCAAATTGTCCATGTCACTACAATGCCACCTGCCCATGCAGAAAGCCCTTCAGCTGGAGCTCTTGCACACCTGCGATATATTCCTGCGGGCACACCTGTTCATCCAGAGGAGTCGGTAATATCTTATGAACCGAAACTGTCCCTCATTGGATGGAAATGTAGCCAATTATGTAATGCCACACTCCAGCACTGGCACTGTCTTAAGTGAATCATTGCACTGTGACCTAGTGCATTAGCTGGATAAACTACCTGTCTGTTGTTTTGCTAATTACTTGTCAATAAGGGGGAGGAGTTATTCAGAGTGAGGTAAAAGGTTAACATGGGTATTAATGAGTTAAGAATGGAGGGCTGAGTTTTACGACATCATCTGTGGGTAAATGCCTAATTTATTTTGGTTGTGGCCTGGTTTTGTGTAGCCGTAATTAAAATTGATGATCTAACAGGAACTTCTCTCTGAATCTCAAACACGCTGAGCCATGGTTTCGAAAGAGCACCTTCTTTAGCTCATATTGCCATGAAGCCTGGTTAATTTAGAAAGGACCAAATTAAACGCATGAGACCATAAATAATGAATATGTAGATAAGGAATTAGAAAACAAATAACGCACAAAATAATTATTGTGTTTAGTGTGTCACATTTGACTTCCAATTATCTTACCATTACTTTGGAAGTAAGTAGATCTGTCAGGTGACTCTCTCAGGGGCTTTCAAACGAGATCTCAGGGTTCCCTTTGCCTGCT
Source organism: Ilyophis sp. 1 JC-2022 (assembly GCA_022702515.1). Lineage (NCBI taxonomy): Eukaryota > Metazoa > Chordata > Actinopteri > Anguilliformes > Synaphobranchidae > Ilyophis > Ilyophis sp. 1 JC-2022. The sequence goes on from CM040394.1 coordinate 84,129,889, forward strand.
GGTTCTTGCAGAATTATTTTCGCTTAAACTTATCTTATCACAGTTTCAGCAGAGATAATTTATTTCACCTGTCAGCCTATGATTTCATCAGTTAAAAAATGTTACCCATTTTTGAAGGAATCATTAGCCAGTACATTATAGAAAATGAAAGCATTTTGCTAATCTGACTCATTAAAGTCCTGGGATGTGAAAATGGGGGCATTTATTCTTCATGACATGCACTGCTGTTTCTGACTAAATGTGGCTCAAGAGGGTAAATGATCTCTCAAACCAATAGAATTGTCTAATTAAGAGCAATTAACAGCTCATTATATTTCACTAGTCGCAGTAGTGGTTGGAACCAAAACCAGCATGCACAGGTTTGAAAACCCCTGTTTCATACCTGCCAACTCTGCCATTTTGTCTGGGTTTCTACCGTACTTTAAAGCCATCTACTGGCGTACTCCCATTTTGTTGTTTCTCCAAAACATCCCTCAAAGTTTATTATGAAAATGAATCATGAACGGATCAATCAATGTAGTCTTGTCTTAGCACCCCCCCCCCCACACACGAACAATCTCCCGTATTTTAAAACCTAAATGTTGGCAGGTGTGCTGTCTGACAACATAATATTTATTTTCCCAGAACATCTAGTTTTTCCACAATAAGCGTGATGCCTTCTGCGGAACGCCAAGCGAAGGTGATTGACAAACGATGTCATGTCATGTGATTTACAGAGTTTTGCCGTTCTTTTCAGACAGAAAACGGGGAGGAAGGAATTTGGTCTCTCGCCATGTATTTGAAGTGACAGTTTGAGCCTGAACTTGAAAAAAAGATGACATTACTTTTTGGCTTCTCTGTACACAGCCAGCCGTCTTTCAAAACTGAAGGTGACATTTTGGATTGCATTCCATGCAGATGAGTTCTCATCTTGTAATGGCTCGTCCGCCTTCTACTCCTTCTTCTTCTTATCCATCAGTGACACTTACATTCAGCTGTTGAAGAGTTGCTTCTCCTACTTATTGATAGTCACTTGATTATCTACCAAGAGTAAAGGGTAAATTGCTTAAATTTGGCATTACTGTGTTAATGGCACCAGTTCCAGGAGTAATTTGCTTCAATTCCTATCGTCTTTATCGCTGATTATACTTAAGTTGAAATGGTTTAACCTATTAAAAAAATACTCGGTAGCTTGTCAAATTAATTCCAGCAAGGCCGGGCTCTGTTTTACATCTTCAGATTGAGTACACTAGCCTTATGAAACACCCTCTGGTTTCATTAACACTTTTTCTCAGGATTGATGAAGGACAAAGAGGGCAAAATATTTGTGCATTTTCAGGATCTTCAAGGGTCTTTTCTACAAAATCTAAACTTATTGTGGGGGTGGGGGGTGGGGGGTGGGTTGCAGATGAGGACCGATGTCTTCTGATTACTTCTTAAACTTGTGTCTGCTCACAATTTGAATTCACCCCGATAATTGAAATGTCCCTCTGGTCTCTTAACGTAGCATGAAATAACAGATTGTGTACAATGGCAGTGTGGCTCCCTGCACCAGAAATGACAGCTTGTGATGCTTATCGATGTCCCGCGCTGTCCAGGCACAGTTTTTTTTCTCTTTTTTTCCTCTAGGAGTGTAAACACTGGCAGTCCGATTCATCATTCATAATTGGCCCAAATGCTTCTTTTTTTTTCCCGAGACATTTCACTAAAAACATCAACTGCCAAAAAGAAAGTATTATGGGGAAAGAGGTTGATGTCTCTGTTCCGTATATTATGGTTCTGTAATAGCCTTTTTTAGACCGATTGTAAAATTTATTTGACTGATGAAATGATGTACAGTTTGCAACATGATGTTTTCTATTAAACGGCCGCAACTGTGGAGTAATGCTGCGCCTACTAATGCAACCAAGGCAAGTGCATGCGGTCGCAACCAAGGCGAACGCGTGCGGTCGCAACCAAGGCGAACGCATACGGTCGCATCAGTTAAATGGCTTTGAATGCCTCAATTGCCAAAGATAATGGCTTATGTTCACGGTTAATAATTGAGCTCTGATTGACCGCTCTCTACCTGTCAGTCATCCGACTGCCACGGTACCTGTCTGCATTTCAATGTAGCTGCGATGTGTTGTGTAAGCTCCCTCTGAAGGTTTGTTTTGTTAAGTGTGAACACCGCACTTCTGTTCGTTGCTGCGTTAAAAAAGGCCCGCGTCTCTCTGTTAGCATAGCGCATTTTTACTTTCCCCGCGGTTCTGCCTCGTTTAGTCAGCCGCGTTTCTTTAGGCCGCTCACAGTACCGGTGCCCTACTGCCCGCAGTGGTGAAACGATAAATGGCCAGTTTTGTTTGATTTAATCCCATGACGCCATTTCTGCCTCTGATGCTAATGCAAACGGGAGGCTTAGAGTGCCCCTGCAATGTTAATTATGGCCAGCCATCATCAGTCAACAGGACCGCCCCCCCCCCCCCACCCCACCCCACCCCCATGGGCTGCCTCCACATTTTTCATCCACCACGCTCCGTGCTCTTAAATAATTGAGTCTTCTCACACCACTGAAACTCCAGGTGGGGCTATGGTTAGCGCGATGATGAGAGTTTTTCCACGGCCTCTTCCGGGGCTAATGCCAGTGGGCAGATGCGTCGGCTCTGAAGTTGCACATTGTCCGAATTCACCACAGCTGGTACTGCGTGGCACGGTCTAGCTTCAATACCCCACCACGGGGCCCGACTATGCACTAGAACAGTGCTTTAACATGAGGGGCCACCCAGAAGCCCCGACCATACATGAGTGGTAACTGCAGATGGCTTCTTTTTTTTATTTTTTTATAATTTATTTCTGATTTTTCCCTTTTTCTCCCAATTTAGTAGCCAATTGAACCCCTATTCTAACTCAATTCCCCCCGTGTAGCAACCGCTAGAGAACCACTGTTACACAATCCCGTCTATCGGTCCTAGTAGTAGGAAGGAGGTCGCCACGTCCTCTACAGGGCGCGACTCCTCGGACTCCTGACCGCGACTCGCCTGGGTCCCCGTGCGGGCAGTGATTCTCTCCGAGCCCCTCCCCCCACCCGGAAGCGGCGCCCAATTGCCGCTTCCACAGGGCGCCGGCCACGCTCGGATATGGCAGGACCGGGGCGCGAACCCCGATCCTACTGCAGATGGCTTCTTAATCATACGAGAAAAACATGCATTTTTACATTTTTTTTATTTACTTATGTTTCAGCTAAATCCACATGTTGAATGCCAATTAAAATGATGTAAATATAAGTTTGAAGATTTCATTGAAAAGTGATGTTATCAAAGAATCATTTTCATCTAAAACTTGACATCAGCCGCCTGTGCGCAGGCGTTTGTTGAGTTCCTCTCAGCCATGAAATAAACCTAAAACAAAGGGGATTGACATGTCCTGTCTCTGTTGGCAAAATCCCAGAGCCAGTGCTCTACTTACCTGCTGGATGTAGCAGTAATTAATGCTGCCTGCCTTGGTAACCTGATGGTCAACGGGCCAGGGCACAGGCTTGTGCCCAGATGGCAGCGAACCCAAACGCCCATTTAGACACATCAGTGTAATGAATAACATAAACATGAATACCACTGATAGGCCTCTGCTTATAAAATATTTAACGATATATACTCATTAATAACAGTGCTGGAATTGTTCGAAAGGAACGGCATGCGTGACTGCCGTCCACACAGACGATGAGCCAATGGCATTCCATAACGCTGTGAACTTCCTCTAACATCTTGTCCTATTACGGGTGAGAATTTCAGGACACACTGAAGCGTGACAGTTTATTGAGGAACTAGTTTTGTGTGTCTCTCTAATGTGACAGATGGATGTTTTGTGCAATTTGTGAATTACTAGCGGATAATAGGCAAGAGGAGAGGTCGTGACAGTTTTTCCAGTACTACAATTGAATTACAAAAAAATTATCTGCAAATTTTATGGATTAACATGAGGGAGATGTGCATTTAATTCCATGTGCAGGGTTATACCTTGGACTTTTAACAGGAACGTCGAAAAAGAATTTTTTTACGGGAGTTCTTTCATGACTTAAATAATCTGAGGTGACCTGACTGCTTGGTATTTCTAAGGCAGAGCTTTGGGGTTTCATTTTGTTAGAACCTCAAATATTGTCCTGGGATTGTAAAGTCTAAGTAATAAAAGTAAGAAATATAGGTCTATCTTACAATGTGTCACAATCCCTCTAAACCTTGTGGGACTAGTTCTTTGGTGACATTGATCATGTTTTTATATGTGCTGTAGTTTGTCTTCCTGGGTAATCTTTTGTGTGCTCAGACGCCCAGCCTTGCTACTGAAGTTTGAGAAGTGTGTGGGCGATCTAGGGACAATCAAGGTCTTGATTTCACATTGGACGCATTGTAGCGCCGGAGGCCGCTTTCGCAGCTGTGTGAAAACAGCAGCCACCCCGCTGTCTAGTTTAAAGGGTCGACCCGAAGTGACCGTAAGGACGGGTAGCACCGCAGCCTTCGATTGTAAGAAATAAAAACTGTTACAGGTGTTAGTCTTTACCTCGACTCTGATTGGTTTCCCTGTTGAGATTGCTGCGCAAAAGATTTCAAGTGAAAGTTCATTGTACTTTTAATGGCATGCAGCTTTTATCTTGGAGAGAAAGACAGAAGGGGAGAGAGAGAGAGTGAGTGGAAGTAAGAGGGAGAGACAGAGGGAAGAGGAAGAAAGAAAGCATCGGTAGAGGTAGAAGGATAATTTCAGAAAGTTTCATTTTTAGAATAAGCGAAAGTATTGGTGAAGAAAGGAAGGTGTTTCGTTTGAGCTAAGCACTGGGATGTAAACCTTTCACTGCCCCTTGGTATAAAAATAAAACAAAGGTAGTGTGTCTGCTGATAGTGAAGTGTGCGGTTTTGTCAACAAGATAGTTTCAGGCCAAAATTGTGCTGCTTCAGCGGATTTACATTAACTATTGATTACAGAAATTAATTCTCTCCATTTATCAGGAAACTTAATGAGTGAATTATGTGCACTATGCGAAACTCATAAATAAATTAATTTTGTGCAATTACAAAGCGCTTCTTTAAAAAAATGTAATTAAAGGTCAATAATAATTGCACGAAGCACTGTCAGCTTTTACCAAAAAGAATGGAAAACCTGTGCTGTTATCTAAACACAGCAATGACCATGGTTCTTCCTGAAAATGCATGACCAATCTTTGAGATCAGAAAATCGCCAAACCCATAAACAAACAGCCATTCGCACAATGTAGCCAATGTGTCCGTTTCTCTCTCAGAAAACCAAAGTTAAAACGTGAATCCAATTATTGTCTGATGCATTTTCGTCTCTCTTCCTACCATAAACGTTAATCTGTACTGAGTAATACCAGCGTCCCGCAGTCATTCATTGCCAATGTATTTTTGACTTTGAAAAAAAAAACATATTTTTCATTTTTCCTTCCTGCCTAAATTCAATGTATCTGATTGCGGGGGGAAACTATGCAAAGTTACAAACAGTCTCTCTTGGGCTTTTCAAAGGAATGCTTGAGATTGAATTATTGTGTGTGTTGCAGACCTTCAAAACCACCAGTGAAGTGTAGACGCCTCATATTGTATTAACGCCACTGCTATCAAAGCAACTGCCAGCCGGAGGCATAACTGCACATAGTCAATGTTGTAATTGAAAATAAGGTACTGCTTCAAAAGGTGTGGCCATGGTGGGATGGCGGTGTTTATTTTGTCTCTGGTCTGTATTTTCATGCGTTTTTCACAGAACAGATAAAGAAAACTCAACATTGCTGGAGTCAGCCATTTGATAATTTGAACAGATTGTGTCGTTTTGCTTCGGAGAGCACCTGTGTTTTTGGTTGAACAAAGGAAAGCGTTTTGGAACAATACGAGTGTTTTGACTGGATCGTACGCCTCGTTCACACCATCTACTCGCGACAGAGACAAAGCTACAAGATTCCATTCATAGTCTATGGATAACGGCGACAAACAGCAGGAGAGGTGGAGTCGGTACACAGCGTCAAATAACCCGTATGTTTCTCTCTCTAAAATGTTGACTGCCCGTCAACTTTGTCGCGTTACCAACTAATCAGAAACGGTTAAAAAAAAGTGTCCAATGACCTTCCGTTCTTTTCTGCATTTCTGAAAAGTAGCTCATCGTCGTGGTCTTAAACCACCCAATTTTATACGATAACAGTCTATACAGGCTATAGGGATGTTGGAAAACTTGAGGCTTTGAACAGAATTTCCCAGACTGTCGGCATGTCCAGTGACTGTATTGTACTTTGCGACTAAGTGTTTACAATCGGTAAGTTGCTGGTGTTGCATCAAATGCGCTTTCATCTCCCCCTTGTCGCTGCGCGTGACAGTACAGCGGTTTTGTTTCTGTCGCAAGTCGATGGTGTGAACAAGGCGTAAAGGGCCCGATCGTTGGCGGCTCACAGCAGCCGAATCGATTGCTGCGGTCACAAAGCCCCTCCTCTACCAACTGTAAACTTACCCCCTCCATCTTAACCCCCCCCCTCCATCTTAATGTTCCTTTTGGCACTGAGTCCAGTTCCTTGCTTATGGAAACACAGCGTTCTACATTCTGCGCAGAAATTGGAATTCCCTTCATTTTGCAGTCAGGGCATTTCTCTTCTTTTTTCTAAAGTATTGCATCAGTGCCACTGCCACCTAATGAATGCATTTGCTGGTCTAGTTGGTCCTGATCCAGTGTTAGAGGGGCTAATCAAAGTGTAATGCAGGTCAGATGTACAGCGTGTTTGTTCTCTAGCTACCGGTTGAATGGAAGGTCATTTGCCTCGTTAAAGTCACTACACGTTACATACATCCCGTTCCAAGGCAATGAGCTTATCGCTGGGTTTGCCAACTGTGTTAATACTGTGCAAGCGCAACAGCTTTCAGAATTGTATGTTGCGTGTGTTGTTTCTGGTTTTCGAAGGCATTGCTACCGTGGAAGCAAGTTCACCCCATGACCTGTGAACACGGTCTGCAGGGTTTATTGTTTCCTTATACTACTTTTTACATGCCAAAAAAGTCAAGCCGAGTTACAGACGACTGCAATAATGGACAGTAACACACAAAAAAGCCAAAAAAGAGTCAAGATCAAATTACCATAAAGTGTATTACAAAGCAATAAACACACAATATGTTACCACAGGTAGGTTACAGGATGGACAGCACTGTAGGCATTCTTGAGCTAAGCTACTCCTAACCTAAAATATACCAAGGCAATAGAAAAGGAGTCTTCCGGGAAACTGCTTCCCTACTCTGACCTAACGCTTGGTGTTTAACAAACAAAGAAAATAAACTGCCTATCTACCTACAAGCTACAACAAAAAATACACTTAACAAGACAAACATGCGACAGAACACAGCTGTGGAATGCTGCACAAAACTTCTAAGAGCACGCGAGGAACAGAGAGCCCCCGGATCTGCACAGCGATCAGGCTTTTATTCATTTGGCCCGTCAGTTGGGCACAGGTGCGCATCATCAGCAATCAAGTACTTGTAGAACTCCACCTGCAGCACACACAGGCATAGCCCACAGTCTCTACAAAACAAGGGAGCGTAACACCCCCGCACACAAAGCCCCGCCCTGAGTCACGCAAAGAGCAATTCTGACTCATGGAAAACAAACTCCCAAGGGTTACCTTACAGAAGAGACCTGGATTATGCCTGTAGAATAAGAACTGTCAAGAACAGTAACCATTTTATTTTCGGGCTTGTGTTCAAAAAAGGTGGTGCTAAAGAAGGGGTTAAACTGGGGATACCTTTCCTGACTCATGCTACTCCAATATGTAATTCCAAGGATCTAACTGGTCTCAGTGTTTTCTTTTTTTTGTGAGGAAACCGTGCAAGGCCTTCTCAACCATCTTGATTTGTGGACCCCCCCACCCCCTATATGGAGGGCATCCCACCCCTAAACCTGTGTGCTCGATGAGCCGCAATGTTATCGCATGCAATTAAAACCTCTAGGCTAGTAGAGTGCCGGTGCGAGGGGGTTGTGACCCTGGCACCGGTACTCTACTGTTTTTACATTTGGCTGCTCCAGTAGTGCTTGGCACCACGCTGACCTGCCCCCTCCACTCCACTCATGTCCACAGATCACACTTCTAAACCATGAACCCAGAAAGAGGTCTCTCTGTCCTTCTTATGTGCCTGGATGCTCTATACGAAAGCAGAATATACTTCAATAAGTTGCAAATATTATATTCTCTCATTCATTTATTATAGAAAGAATTTTGCATAAACAAGTCTGACATACACAGATTTACAGTGGTAAGAAAATGAACAAGATACAATTTAAAAAGAATAAGCGGTCACACTTTAAACAAAGTCTCCATATGAAGGCTTTATATAGCATATATAAAGCCTTCATAAATCATACATAAGCAAATGTCACGCTTCATCAGGGGTGACAACACCTTCTTATGCAACATATTTATGCCAAATGTGACATAACCAACAATAGTCACCTGGCTAATAGCTAAACATTATACTGGGTGACATAAAACATGCTTATGTGGGAAGCTAGGCTAACTGTGACACATCTGGCATAACATGTTGCATAAGAAGGTGTTATGTCACCCTTTATGAAGCATGACATTTGCTTATGTATGATTTATGAAGGCTTTATACATGCTATATAAAGCCTTCATATGGAGACTTTGTTTAAAGTGTGACCAAATAAGCGAACACATGCACATACATTTTTCAATTCACGCCTATAAAGGAGTCTATATGATGGTCAAGTTTTTAAGGGCTTACTGTATGTCTATCATTATAAGGTCTGCTTGCAGTGTGCAACTGTAGGCGCTTGGTCTTGGCAGTGGGTATTTAACTGTTCCTCATTTGACTACCAGTTTTTTTTTAGTTTGGTTCGAGGGAGAAGGTCATGCAATGGGTCGGAGAGATTTCTCATCTCTTTAAACCCTTCGTGACTTGAAAATATGTGGACTTTTGGAAAATATAACGCAAAATTTATTTCTGATTAAATATATTTAATGGTTTTTTATAAATAGATTTCAATATCTGAAAGCAATTATTATTATTAAAGTCAGAAAATATAGACCTACACTACATGTTATTTTAGGCCTATATTTTCCGACTACTTTATTTCACCTGTATTGCAGTTCGCAGTTCTGTGCGTTGCGGCGCATGCATACGTGCAAACCTCTTGACGCATAATTTTCCACGCTGTACACCGATAATTGTGACCAGTTCAAAGCACTCTGCTAGGATGATGGGTCTGTTTTTGTTTTGAATGGAAGGAAAGATTATGCAGTCGCAAAGGAGGCCAATGTGATCTAGGTTTTATTAAAGGAGTATAAACAAGCATTATAATTATTCGTGGAATGTGTTTTTCAGGAGGACAGAGTGAAAATTATACAGTGAGAGGTTGTTATTCGCTGCTGTGACATGCCAAATGGAAGATTCCTCTGTGCTGATGTGATGAAAATTGGTGCTTTTCATAATGAGTAAAGAGGAATCACCTTTTTT
>CM040394.1:84139846-84240838 GCA_022702515.1 Ilyophis sp. 1 JC-2022
TCGCGAGACGGGCGGAGAGAGAGCCGTCCTCGCGGAACACAGAGCTGCACAACAGAACGGAATTAATAAAAAGTTTTTTGAGGATAAGAAGCGGGTAAGGAAGCCTGTCGGTGGTCCAGAAAGAAAAGGCGAGCGCGTATCAAAGCTCGGCTGGACGGGAGGCCGCGTTTTACGAGAGCAGCCTTAGGAGAAGTGTGCGCGCCTGCCGACCTTCGGCTCTGCTTGATGGAGAAATCCAGGGGGATCTCAAATTTGTGGCAACTCTGATGAGATGACTTTCGATTAGAGTCTGACGGGCTCATCGTAAAGGAAAGGATCGATTAACCTCGGCTCCGGCTCCCACAAATGAGCTTTACCTGGCCAACAGCCATGCCGTGCCTCAGCTTCACACAACCCAGAGCACCAGTGGTTAACCTGGGTTTAACATGTGTGCATTTCAGGAACAAACCGGCACAAACTTGCCAGTGACGTACCCAGACAGCCACACGATGCAACATTAATTGGGAAAACAGAGGCTAAAACCAGTGTTAAAACCTTCATCTCACGTTCCACTGGACCATGCCAATGACTAGCTGATACGTTTCCTATTACCGTGCGAGAGAAAGGTGCTACACGTTAAAGCAGTGTTTTTCAACCTTTTTTGAGCCAAGGCACATTTTTTACATAAAAAAAATCCTGAGTCACACCACCAACCAAAAGTGTTACTAATTAAGTGAAGTTAATAGGATAAGATAATTTCCCACGGCACACCTGACGATCTCTCACGGCACACTAGTGTGCCGCAGCACAGTGGTTGAAAATCACTGCGTTAAAGAACAACAGACATGGTTCTGTTACACCAAAAGCACAACACACGCATTTATTTGTGAACCATTCAGTCACGATGTGGAATGGCGGACGGCTTCAAGAAGCATCTCAAAAAAGAAAAACTCTCCCATTCCACTAAATCAGTGAAGGCTTAATACGGGGTAATAGGGGTGTTAACAAACCCCAAGACCCGATTTGGAAATGCACACATAATGCATTATTTTTCTTTTCAAATTTGACCGATGATATTCACAAGATATTTAGATAAAATTTGTAGCAAAAGTGAGCATTGAAAGAATCCCCCCCTCCCAGATAACATGTATGACATGTATTTCCAAACAGGTTCAGTGCTTTCAGACAGAAGAACAATGAGTAGGGTGACAATTATGAAGCGTCTCATTTGCAGTCATCTTTCAAAATTAGACACATTGAACGGGTGCTTGGGTAATTCAATCAACGTCATAACATTTGGTAATTTTGTAAAAATATTCACTTCAAAATGACAGCTGAGTATCGTTCGTCAAAAGACACCAAAACAAATCTTGTGATAGACAAACATCAGACTGGCCAAATATAAAGCTGTATTTACCAAGAGAGACCCATTGTGATTAGTGTTTCTGCTATTGCTACCCATTTGTGACTAACTATAGCATCATTAAATGGAAATAAATGTATAATATATAGTATTTGATGATCTATACAGTACTAATAATGACTATATATTATAATAACTACATATTGATATTGTAACATTATCCTTCATGCCTTTCTACAAATTTCTTAAAATTCAGAGAAACCAAATTGAGAGAATACATCCTGCTTGGTAATAAAAATGCAGTCCAAAATACTTCAAATAATAATAATAATTTTAAAATGCTCCGATTCAGCTGTTTGATTCTGTCCCTTGGCGGTGTCAACTCTAAACGACTGCTGCGATTGCTGTACAAAATGTGAAAAAACACACAAAAATGTACATTTGAAGAAATACCATCTTACCATAATGGCATTGTTCAGAAGCGGTGCGCTCCGTAATGATAATTACTCATTAACTTCAAATCAAGCAAAACAGCTCAGTGACATGCTACCATTATCCGCTTTGTATAATGTATACACATTGTATTACAGGAGCGTACAATAACTACATGACAATTTTATCTAAATTTAAGCTGCATAATAGGGCTGCAAAAGGATTAGGATTAATAGCCAGACAAAAGGTGAATTGGAACTAGAAACGGAAGGGGGAGCCCTAATAATTTCAGGTACCACATTCCATAAATTGGTGTCTGCACAAAAAGAAAATGGAGGCGTCTTCGGAAGTTTATATAGTTTTAAAACTACTTGATGCTGATATTAGGTTTAATTGTAATTACACCTGACAAGCAGTCAAGGGCTAAGCCATGCAACACCCTTAGAAGCACCTTATAGGCTTGATTTTAAAAGATGAAGGTGTAGTGAGACTAATCATGCCAGGATATGAGGACATGTGTGCCTCCTATTAGTGCCAGTTAAAGGACTAGTTCACTTTCTATTCAGTTTCACTGAGTTTATTAAAATATTATTTTTGACAAGCTTTTAAAAATTTGCATCAAAAATAACACCCAGACTTCTCGCCACATCTTTCACATTCGGGACAGTTTATATTTGGGTGGAAGGCACTCGTTTGCTGCTCAGCAACGGCGGTGAACTGGGGAACGTCGTGGTCCGCACCCTTGTAATATTGACACTGCAATCAATCAGCATTGGTGGTTTTACAGATAGATACAGCTGCATGCCTACATGTAAATTGTAGTCCAAAAATAGATTGCTGCAGAACATTACAGGTGATAAAATAAAAGTACAATTTCCCAGGGGAGACAGAAATCTGAGCCAGTTCAGAGCAACGCCCTCGAGACCAGCCAAGCTTCTTCACAATAATGAACCTTCACCGCATTAGTGTAAAAGAGATGTAAGTCAGCCAACTTCTGTTTAAGCTAAGAAACAAAAAAATGCTGTATTTACTTGACTCTTAACCTTCGACAGATAACGTCGCTGCGCATTATCCTTTGTTAGCATTACAGACTCGAATGAACGTGCAGTTTGTGTGGGGTTACAAATATTGTGAATACCGTGTCTGAAATACCGTGTCTGAATTTAAAAAAAACACATATTACATTTCTGTTAATATCCATTCCACCTTTACTTTAAGTGTAGGATGGGCTCCCCCTCCATAGCCAGGTTCCTCCTGAGATCTCTTCCCATTGGCGAGTTTTTTCTCGCCAGTGTTTCACTGTTTTTCCTCCCACTGCAGAGTTTTAATAAATTGATTCAATTGGAATTGGATACATTCGGCCGGTTTTCCTTTTGTAATTTACCAAATCCATACAAGTAAGCGACTCAAAAAGTAAAAATACGGATATTATAGATAATACAGTGAGCCCCATAATTCATTGGACAGTGACACATTCTTTGTTATTTTGGTTCTGTACTCTAGCACTTTGATGATGAGGTTGAAGTGCAGACTGTTAGCTTTAATTTGAGGGTATTTTCATTCATATTGGATGAACCGTTTAGAAATTATAGAACCTTTTGTACATCGTCCCCACCATTTTCAAGCATCAAACAATATTGCACATTAACATAATGTAGAATAAAGTAATAATTTTTAATATTTGGTCGCACTGTCCAATGAATTATGTCCAAAAATTTGTGCATGACTGTTCTTCTTAACCAAGCCACCTCTTTGCATGACCTGTCCAATGGTGTTCTCATTTTGTAAGGAAAATGATCTTGTTGCCCTGACAACTGACTCCTTGCAGATTCCCGAGTCGTACATCCTACAGGTTTGCGTGACTGCAACTGCTATGCAAGACCGATTTGTTAAGGGCTTAGAAATGCAAGGGTTTCAAGACCAACAACGCTTCTGTGCATGAGGATCCTAGCATTAGTCTCCTGATTAACATCCAGAACTGTAGTTCATTAACCCATATGCCACACAGCCATCTAAATAACATGTATGTATGAGCATGTGCATGAATGTAAATGAATAGCACATGACATTGTGAATATCATATTAGCTAAATTGCAACAAAAAAAGAAGCAGTTTACTGTACGTTCAATTTACCATCCAGGGCCAATATATAATGTTACTGACTACAGTACCCAGAAGGATTCTGCAGTTCTGCACTACATGCATCCTAAAAGATCAATACTAACAGTGCCTGCAGCTATGGACTTGTAACTCCTCCAAGCTTTTGCTTTCAGTCACAAAGCAACAAAACCATAGCACAACCCAGAACCTTTCTAGACTGGTATCTTACCAAAACCTCGGCTGAACCCTCAGTTCATATTATTTGGAATATGTTCGTTATACTTATGGCATAGTATCATATTAAACACAAACTGGGGTTCGTGTGCATGTATGGTCTGATGTCAAGTAGTTTTACTGTGGTACCGTTTTGTCATTGCAATGTTCGCGAGCACCAAGACAAATTCCTGGCAACTTCTATTGCTAGGGCAATAAAGCATTTCAAAGTTTCTTGACGTTCTTCAAAATCTCATCCTGAAACAGGGTCACCAAGAGGCATCTGGCTGTATTACCAGCGTCATCCTGGGTTAGCTTTCAGCCCATAGCAAGGAATGCGATTATTTTGATCTTTGATGTCCGATCAGGCAGCTTTTCCCCTTCTCGTGAAGAATGTACAGGGCTTACAGTGATTTTTCGCTCCCTGACAACCTCACACTCCACTCAGCTCTGTTCACCTGGAGCACATTAACTGCTCCGCGTCCGACGGCCATTTCGGTCAAAGAAACATCGGGTTTGACGCTCAAATCCAGACATTGGCTCAAAACCCCATATCTGCTTGTGTTATCGGAAAATACCTACGCTACCTGTTCCATGTGGCGAGGTAAAAAAAGAAGAAGAACAATCATTACAGATTATGAGTTAAAAAAAAAAAAAGATTTTAAGATGAAATATCACATGGATGCTTGGGCTGTGCCTCAAAAAGGGCAGTTTATTCAACATGCATGGGATCCTGATTTCAGAGTCTATGGAATGAGTGAAAATCCAAAAGTCCTTTTTTTTTCTCATTTTTATAGTGTTCAAGAAACCCAAATTCTAAATAAATAAAAAATGACAGGCGTGTCTATTGTAAGACAGAACGGAACAAGAGAAACTGAAGAGAGATTACATTGAGATGTGTGTTGATATTGGGATTACTACAAATTCTGTACTTTGAGTTGTTGCAGTTTTTCACATTTTATGCTATTATCCAATCTATATTAGCTTTATGTTTAAATTTAAATTAAATTAGCTAGGCTGTCTAAAAATGCAAAAGCTATGGGCTGATAAAGTTCAAATCATAACATGTTTGGCAAAAAAGGACTACAACATTTATACCTGCTTGTAACACATCTCACTGTGCTGTGCTGCATTGAAGCAAACTAAAAATAGCACATAAACACTTCCAACACAGTGTAACCTTATTTTCGCTTAAACTTTGAACACATGTGGTGTCATCGCCAAGCAAAATGTCATTTCCCATACCAGCCCCATCACTCACCTCAGCACGCTCGCGGTGTGAAACCAGCACTTCCAGCCAAAAAAATTCCCATAATTCAGTTCAAACCGGGAGTAATAATTTTATTACAACACTTCCAAGGTGTCCCTCAACAAACTCTATATTAAACCCAGTTTTGACAAATAGACACAGAACATGAGAAAGACACAAAATATAGAATTCGACACAAAGGTTAGGATGCAAGGTCTTTGATTTTTGGAAAAGTGACAGTGTAACACTGAACAAATGAAGATTTAATCTTCAGACATAGCCAATTAAAACCGGGACCACTTGCATAAAACATCTTAAGGAAAATTTCCCCTTAACTTGTCCCTTAAAACACCCTTAACTTTAAGTGAGTTGCATAGTACTAATTAAGTTTTTTATTTTTTTAAAGATTTAAGTAACATTATTTCCCTTAAATATTATTTTCCCTTTAAGCATTGCCTTAAAATTCCCTTGCAAAAAACATCTTACTGAAAAAATGTAATTCCATAATTTAAGAGTGCTTAAACAAAACGTTCAATAGGAGACGGCTCTGTGGAAGGGCAGCAGCCTTCCCCCTACAAGTAAGTATCAAATAACAATAAATGAATGCAGCTAAAATGCTAAGTAGAGCTCAGTGAAGCTAGCCACAATAAGACAAGTAACATTAGGTTTACTTAGCTAGCTATATAACAACAACACTAAGTTACAGTACACTGCTGTATTGAGTTACAATTACAATGCCTTTAGCAGATGCTATTCCAGAGTGACTTACGGAAATGCATGGTTTAACGTTAAGCAATGCCAACGAGCTGATACAAACGTAGCTCAGTAGTTATTTATTGAACCTACAATATAACCTTAAAATGCCACTGTAGATGGCTCCAAGAGGGAATTACTATGAATACCTATGACATGTTTGGCTATATTAGCCAACATTAACGATAAAGTGACATAAATAAATAACATTAGTGTTAACTAACGTTAGCCCGCTTTAAATCATGGTTAGCTACATAGCTAGCATATCTAACTAAGTTAACATAGCCTACTTTTGTTTGGAGAATTCTTATAATATAATTTTTTCCTCTGCTGACTAATTTGGATTGTCTTTTACTGTCCATATGAAAATGTTGTTTGCGCTATAACTAGCTAAAACTGACGCGAGTGAATTTGTTTATCTAGCAGCGCCTCATCATAGGCCAATTTCACAAGATGGCGATCTCGACTGGAAGGGGTGAATACTTACTTCAGGTACTGGGGACACCTGTAACTCTCCATTGGAAACCATGGGTCTGGACGAGATGTTTTTCCCAGCCCCTAATATCACTCCCAAATGTCACAATGTTGGACGTTATCTGTATTGCTGATGAGTTTCAGGGTGATGTGAGGCTTGACAAGGTCTTTTTTGAGAATTTTTTTAAATTTGTTTAATTGTGAAGGTAGGCAGACAGGCAGAGAAAAGACTAGCATGCATAGACTAGCTAGCTAACGTGGCTACCTGGCTAATTAACCGTGAACATTTTACAGTGCTTCTAATTCTGTGCAACAAAACATAAAAATTTGCGACAGGAGATACAAAATGCTACAGACAATTGATGGTTAACAAATATTTTACTAAGCTAATATTAGCTTAATGACATGCCTAATGAAGGCGTATGGGCTATATGGTAGCTGCATTGGCTGGAGCTGGGTTCAGCTAGCCAGAAAGCAAGAAGCCTGTGATACCCCAGCCCAGCTGGTTTAAATATTTTATTTTCATGTGAGAAATGTTACATAAGCACTCTGAAACATGTGACTAATATGTCAATAACCTAGCTAAGATGATGAAATGTCATAAAAATGTGTTTTTACTGTATCAATAGTTTGATTAACTAACGTTAGCTAGCATCCTATGCCTATAGTGTTAGCACGTTCGTTAACGAGTGAATCCTATTACATTAGCTAATTTAAAGCTTTTGTTTCACAATATAATTATTTGGATTCAAAAGTAACAATAACTTTGCTTCTATGATACTTGGGCATATAGCCTATATTTATAGATGGTTTTATATTTTGCATTAAGTTCTGCCTGGTTAATTTAAAGCTATATCATAACCTGACTAATGACAGGATGAGTGTTCACTGAACCACACTAGCTAATTAAAACAGAAAAATTGAGCACTCAAACATCAGATACTGCTAGCTTGTTAGCTAGCTAGTTTAAGAGCAGCTCTGATTAAAAATGTATTGCTTGCTTGCTAGCGGGGAAAATGATTGTCTCCTAGTTTTAACTAATGTTAGCAACAGAAGCTAAACTAGCTTTTACTAGTAGCGAGTAAGTTAACAAACGAAAGAGTCTTTATTTCAATTCACCACTCAAACTTTAGACAACATTAGCTTGATAGCTAGTTTAAAAAAATAAAAAAAGACTTTTGCTTGCTTGCTAGCTAGCTAGCATGCTAGCGGGTATGTCCCTAGACATAGCTAATTTCCAAGCTTATGTCTGGGTTATTTTCTCTTGAAGACGGAGCAGCGAGAAACACTGCAAGCTGTGTTGCTTCTGAACGCATCAATTTTCAATGAAGATAAAAGCAGAACCAGATATTGTACATTAAGTTTTTTCTCTGGATGGGCTTTGGCAGAACCACAGTTCAGTGGTCAGATCCAGAGCGAACTAAACTACCCGAAAAAGGTATTCACCCCTTCCGGTTTGCCTACCCGGAAATGTGAGCTAGGCCTATTAAGGGAAATCCAAACCCTCTCCATGGCAATGTGGGGATTCCTTTGTTTTTATCGTAAAGTGATATGTCAATGTGCAGTAAAACACTTAAGAATTACCCATTCCTTAGGAAAACATTTGAGGGGTTTTATGCAAGGCACTTACACGATTCCTTTAGGTAAAGGGAAATAATCCCTCGAGTAAAACATCTAAGGGGAAAACATAAGACGTTTTATGCAACCGGGCCCCAGTATTTTACTGAATGCAAATGGACATGCAAAAGTGATCCGAATGAGATGAAAGCTTGGCACAAACATTTAGTTTTTATATACTTTTTTAAGTCAGCTGCCGGGCTGTTCTTAATCTCAGAGACATGGATATGCAGCCCATCAAGGTGACCTAGAACAGAATTCAATGGGAACATCGCCCCTTACTGAACAAACCGTTCTCCAACGACCCGCTAAGTCAGAAAAGTGTCGGGCACTGTGGAATTTGTCTGCCCACGGCGTCCCATCCCGCTACAACCAGGGGTTTATGTTACTAATCATCCCCCCCCATTCATAAATAAACCGCTGACGGCATAAAAGCATCGCGTAAGCCACGGAGCGGGAATGCATAAGAGGAAATGTGGAAGCAGCCGTGCGTTTAACAGTCAGTCTGACACCTGCCTTCCGCGTTCTTTATTGCCTGGTACACTTCATCCAAAGTACAATGGGCTGAGTTGACTGGAGGAGCAATTCTGATGAAGCAATGAGATCGAGCTTTAGCCGATCAAGGGCCCTGTGCTCATAGCACAAATTCATAATGCTTCTATTAAAAAATGCTCGGACAACACAAAAAGAGGGTTTTCAGAGCTATTCTCTTGAAAGTTATCAACGGTTTATCTTATCGTAATCATTTGAAACCAGTATCAAATTGCCACTTGAAAACCAACCTTGGGAAAATTGAGTGTAGGCTATACCAGGGGTTTTCAATGTGGGGGCCGCGGCCCAATGGGAGGCCGCCAGGGGGCGCCAGGGGGGCCAATTGGAAGGGAGAGGAAAATGGAAAATGCCAAAAAAACAACAAAAAAAAATCTATTTAAAAAATGTATTTCAATTAAATTCATAAGATTACTGTGCCAGTTTAAAATAAGATATAAATTGTTATAAATCCTTTCATATCGAAATTAGGTCTTGCCATGCCCTTCTTTCAATCGCAGCCAATAACTACTGCCTGTCAGTCAAAGTGTTACGTTGAGCTGCTAACGGCCCGATTATGGAATCAAAATAGGGTCAAAAGTATTGTGTTGTGTATTAAGAAGCTGTATGTTAGATTTTTTTATATTTGCCAGTGTAATTTAAAAGTTTTTAAAAAAAAGCCATTTCGCAATCGGGGGGCCACAGCCAGAGGCTACGACTATTTGGGGGTCCTTGGTATGGAAAAGTTTGGGAACCCCTGGGCTATACAGCACCAAGTACACGCAAAGGCAAGGGCTCATAGTGCACTTAAAATGACAATTAAAGAGACACATATAATATATATAATATAATGTGATTCGGATAACTGTTCCTGCTCACCAATCATCCTGTGGCAACCAAAAAAAATTTTTAACAGCCACAATTTCTGCATCTGAAGAAGATTTCAGACGTGAGATTTTCAGACATTTTGTGTGTGAAATTTTTTATTGTTTTTATATATCAATGCATAAATGCAAGCATACACACCCATGCACGCATGTATGTGCATGGGTGTTTGCGTGTGTGTGCGTGCATGTGTGTAAATATTGAATAAGTATTAGCTAGTAAATGCAAGCACACACACATGCATGGATGCACAATATATAATGGATATTAATCTGTATCAGTTTGTAGCAGCCTTTTCAGGCAAACGGGGCTGACAAATAGCGGTGTCAGTGTGTCAACCAGAAATGGAGCAATAAAGCTTCTGAACAAACTGAAAAATCGAGCTTCAGGACATCCAACCCTACACTGCTGTCAATCCCATAATTCCACAGAACAACTTGTGTCATTTAATGCCTGTGGCACTGTTGCATACTCTGACGTGAATGGATTTACTATTTAGGGATGTTGCAGATCTATATACTTTCCTTGGACACTGAATTATGCATACGAGTTATTAACAGCAGCAAACGTGCACACAGGTGGTTGCCCAGTGTTCTGCACTGCCCTGCTGCTGCGCTGTTCTGAAGAAGCAAAACTACGAAAATAAAATTGCTGATCAGTGAATATAGGTATAGAATCTTTTTGATTGTAGTTTGAGCCTTAAACGGACTTAAAGTGACGGTAGTTTCCCATGTGGACTTCTGTATTTCCAGAAATGTCCGCACACTCCTGGGCAATGACTGTGAATGGGGATTTCTGGACTCTGCCTGCACTGAAATGTCATGGTGTGTCCTGAGAGGTGGACGGAGGAGGACGGCCATGTTTGGTCGTTTATGCTAAGTGTCTGGACAAAAACTCCTCCATGCACAAGATTATGTCCATTTCTGACATTGACACATGCCGCACGCAGCAGGACACATATCCTATTTATGCAGTGAAATTAAAAAATATGGTTCACTTTCTGTGGTTTTTAATTGCCCCATGGTTAAAGGATATTTTGCATATTTACAAAATTGTGTAATGATCAACATACTTTACAATGGCTGATATAGAGACATTCAAGATTTTGAAAAATATTTTGTGGGGTGAGCGAGAGAGAGGGGTGGGGGCGGAGGAGCTGTGTCCATCGTAATTTGCATAAATGAGCGTACAATGTACAAATGTTTTTGTATAACTCGGATCAAACTGTCAAAGTAGATAGATCAAATGATTCAGCAACTGCATGGCCTATTTCTCACCTCAAATATTTTCAGAAACATATTTTAGTGGACTATTTAGGTGGAATAAGAGAGTTTATGAACAAAAATGAAAGGAACTTAGTGGGTCTAACCAATCGGGTGCTGGCTGTTTCCGTTGTGGGCAACAACAATTATCCATATGACGTAGAGGTACCTCCAAAGAGGTACTCTGACATCACGATTGGGGCAGGGCCAGTGTCGGGAGCAGAAAGAGAATTTCAACCATTAGAGGGCAGCACAAAGACGCTTTTCTACCAGTTTCTTATGATATACAATATTATTTCAGAATTGTTGAAATAACGGAATGGATGAATAATTTTCATTATACGGTAGGCATACAAACAGCAAAAATAGGGTGTGATCTAGGGTGTACTTACCCTTTAAAGCAAGAAAATACACTTCAAGTAAGTACAAAGCAGCTTGTACAGCAATGTCCAAGCCTCCAGAGGTTCGCCTCCAGAGAGCGAACCTGAAGGACTGCCGAAATGTGTTGTTCGTCTCTCTCGTTTGTTTGTGCTTCTAATTGAATTTTGATAAATTTATATAATATATTTATAATAAGGTTGTTGCTGTGTTGAGTGTGTGGTTTACACTGAACCATCAATTATTGGACAAAGCTCAGTGTGCCATTTCTTTCTTAGCCTCCAGGAGTTGTATTTGTGAGTTGTATCATTTTCCACAAAAAAAAAAGTGTATTCTTATTTTACATTATGAACTGAGATTGAACTAACTAACATTATCACTGATCCTAAGACTATAGTTTGTTAGCAGAAGTTTTTTCAATATTAAGTTTGACCATGTGCTGAGCATGTGAACTACTGCAAGGTAACCGTTCAACTCAAACCATAACTTCAAATCAAGGTTTAGTGGCTGGTTTAGAGAACTGACAGCCAACCCGTCATCCAGAATGCTTTGTATTCCATTCCGACCACTCACGCATTATTACGTCACGTTCCAGTTAACTCCTTGCTATTCACAGCCGGGGGTTGGCAGATGCTACCTTACACCAGGTGCTATCTCAAGAGAGAAATGAAATGCCTACACTGAATCACCCTCATTTCCAATGCTTGTGAACAACACCCAGCCAAAAATAATGAAATACAGACTATAGGATAGTGTCAAGCACTAGAATAATATACCAGGAGGCAGTTCATCTTGCCTTATCCAAATTGAGCCGTGTTCCTCCATACCCGACACAGCTGGGGCAATTCAATTTGCTTATGATAGGGCAGGGTAGCGATGGGCTCTCAAGGTGGTAGCAGCTGAAAATTCATAAATCTGGCATTTATGAGATTTTGAGTGAGGTGGCATGTCTCTTAAACACGGCATGCAATTGATTGATTGATTAGTTAACCTCGAATACCTCACCACATCTGGTGCTGGAGCTCTTTTACAAAGACTTTACAAATGATCTGAGATCAGTCTTTAATGACAACCTGGGGCTAGATGCCATCTGAAAGGAAACAGAACGGCTGATGTCCTAGCAGGTGATATCCTCATGTAAGAGACTGGGTTATCGCCAGGTATAACAAAACTCCAGAATGGCAAGGGAATTTCAAATCGAGTCATTCTGGGGAGAAATGGACCCTTTTTAACCTTGACCTCTCAGATCTTTCTGATATGTGACACCCATAACGTGATCTTTGAGTAATGACCATTGTTGTATTTTGAAAAAAATATATCATTAAAGGTTAAAGGAACAGTTCACCCTAAAATATTGAAAGTTAATTAAATATCATTTTGATTGTCTGATGGGTTGCTTTCAAGTTATTTTCACCTTACATTCAGGAGGTTTATATTTTAAAAAAATATTTTAAAGCAATATTTTAAAAAGTAGTTTTGAAATAAGTAGATTATTCATTTAAATGTTGAATTCATAATGCAAATAATTAAGTAGACATATTCAAACATGCATGTTGTACAGCAAGTCTTTTTGATTACAGTGAGACCAAGAAAGTAGAGGTGGGTAGGCCAAACATTTTTTTTCAAAAGTATATCAATGGTCATTACTCCAATGTTACATGTCAAATATCAGAAAGATCACAGGTCAATGTTAAAAAGGGTCAATTTTCCCCCAGAATGACCCAATAAATTCCCAAAAGCAATGGAGCGGCAGTGTAGTATAATACATAAGGAACAGGGCTTGTAACATTAAAGACACTGCCATTGTACCCTTGAAAAAGGTACTTAACCTGAATTACTTCAGTATACTGTATATCCAGCTGTAAAAAAGGATACTATGTATAAAAAAAAATGTGCAAGTTGCTCTAGGTAAGAGTCTGCTAAATAGAGGTCAGGTAAATAGAAAGTCATTAGGCTTGTTTTTTTAAAACAGTTCCCAGTTGCATATTATCCTTCATTGAATTGTTCATGTTATGTTCCATACTTGCAGTAAGAGTACCGTAGTTGTTTTCACAGGGATTCAAACAGAAGCCTCAGGCTATTTCAAAGCCATTGAGGGATTTCCCTTGCTTGTTTTCGAGGATGCAAGGGAAAACCGAGCGAAGACCCCCATCTTCCTAATACACGTGCACTCTGCATGAAGCTAGTTGAAATGCTTCGCTGCAAGGCTCCCAGGGGTTTCCTAAAGGTGTGTCCATATAACTGCCCAGCATCACATCAGATACACCAATTGAAAGCTGTGATTTTTAGGCTCAATTAGTCAGACTACGTGACTCTGCATGTTTCGCCAGTGATGTTTTACAAACTCTTTCCAGATCATACGGTAAAGACTACAGTCAGTGGACATTTGTACAGCCTACGGGCCTACCTTACATAAATAATACATTCAAATCCCCCCATATAATGAGGGATTTGTTCATGGAAAACTACATAAAACTTTTAAAAGATCTGAAAGGTGCAAGTGCTGCCGAGGAGTCTTAGATGCAAACAAAACAAAATCAAGATCTCAGGTGGCTTGTATAGAAAATGGTCATATTTGTGAAGGGCATAAACAATTACCAAATGATAGTCTTAAACATGTCTTTACATTCTATTTAGCTCTGAAAAAAAACTCAACAGGACTGCCTGTATGGACAATTAAAAGAAGTTTTCCATTCAAAGATTACTTTCTAAATTTGATGCCGATTAATCTTACAGCAGGGCTAAATGTGCAACTCTGCCTCCTGATTCGTGTGACACAGGCAAACTAATTAGCGATTATTATGCTTTGCACCAATAACCTCCCAACAAAACAATCAATCGACTATCAAAATATGAAATTATCCCAGGTCAACACATTTACGATATACCTAAACTTAAATGTATTTATACAATTATTTGTTTCATGAACATAATATTAATCTCTTCAACAAACAAGCCACTGTATGTCTACTGGAAAACTTAAACCCCATGCTTACATCCAAATATCATACAATTATGATGTATTTTCAGACATGAGAAACACAACATTTAGCTATGTCTGAGAAAGGGCTGAATGGCATTGCTTCAAATTTTTTTTCTCTTCACGTCAGCTTTTAAGCACTGATGATAAAAAAACTTAATCACCTCTAATACACAACATTTCCCAAAGCTTTATATAGGTATTCATACTCATATATCCTGCACACCATGTACACTACCAGCTAAGTCCATTGTGCTATTCTGCCTTACATGCAGACTTCTAGTTTCGTGTTTTTTTGATGCTGAAAAACTCAGCGGGCCTACTTCAGCCGCAGCTGGAACACAAATAATTATTCTCAAATGAATCTCTAATGAGGTCAGCATAATCAAATGGCTTTGCCTAACAGTGCACATTTTCAAAGAGGAAAAGTTTCTCAAAACCTGATTAGAACTTGGCTTAAAAGCTCGTATCCTCTCTTCTATACTCAGAACGAGCAAACAATGAATTACCTTTTCAGTACACCGCGTAGTGTGCACTTCATAACACTGGGACGGGACTGTGTGCAGTTCTTTTTCCATTTTATTAATTTGATGAGAATACAAAAGTGTGTTCCTCCAGTTCTTTTAGCCAAGCTTAAAAATTACAAACTCAGGTGACATGCTATCAATGAGTATGCAGGATATTGACTCGGACAAGGTTCTCGGTTTATGCATACTGTACGCATTAAACAAGGGCAAATCCTAAAGCTATCGCTTATCTGCCAAAATCCTTAACTTATTTGACTTCTGTATTGCCACTGGTGACATGGTGATATCAGCACCATGGCCTTCACCAAGCACATAATCTCATTGGGACATGGCAGACCTGTTGCCATGGTCGCTATTCAAACAAACATGATCTTACTATAATGTACAATCCAAATGGCGGAGAGGTGTAGGCCACTTGACATATGGGCACATACCATATACAGTACATGTTCATTATACTAGTGTGATTAGGCTCTTTGAGAAAAGGTTTTAATCCTATAAAGATAGTTCACCTTCCTGTGATACAAGTCATTTTGTGGAGCCTACCCTACTATATTTGCATAGCGCGAATACTAGCAACGTAAAAGAGAACACGGCAGTGAAAAGGTACACGTTTGTTTCGATATTTAATGTATTTTCAACATTGTATTACCTTTTAAAAGAAAAATAAGATCCGGCAAAAACCTTTTTAACTCAGTGAAGAGTCAATTCACCAACTACAATTAGTTGTAGGTTTACGCCATAATACAACTAAAAATCTAACTACGGCTTGTTGTATTTTTACGCAGTAGCATATCCGAACATAGTTCCACTATTATAGCTAATTTAAACGTGACAACATCTTATAAGCTCAAAACAAACACGCACCTTTTCAACGTCATGTTCTCTTTCATCTCTTTTATGGCATTTTATGGCGAACATAACCATTTCTCCATGCAGAATCTTTCAAAATCATTCTGTTTGCACTTGTGGACTGCGCTCTGCAGTTCAAACCATATGTTTTTTTTACCGGGTTCAAGTTTGGAGACTGAGACAGCCATTTAAAAAATATATATATTTATTTTTTTGGTCAGGTAACCATTTCTTGGTTGATTTTGAGGTATATGCTTGGGATCATTGTCTGGCAGCAGCCCCAGAAATCATAGGTACGAAACAACCCTATAATATCAAGATCAAATAATACCACAGAAAGATCACAGACAGTCTGCAATCAGCCGATACTGAACATTCAGATGTACGATCATCACCAGCATCTAAGAGGTGTTGCTGCCGTCTGGCCAAGACGGTCGTCTACAGTTGTGCCTCCCTGTTCCCTTGTACAAAAATGGCAAGAGACGTATTTCAATAGTTTTATTTTCTAATTTTATATATCCTATTATCATGGTTTGAAATGGATGAACCCGTTTGGAAGAGGTGGCTGAAAATGACTTCGTTGCTTGAAATCACATTTTGCCAGATTCCCTTGCTGGAACACATGAAAGAATTTATGTCAGGTCCCCTTTGTGAAAGAGATTTCAATCTCAATGGGGTTTTCCTGGTAAAACAAAGGATAAATAAAAGAATTACATTTGCGGCGCACGGTAACCATATATCAACCTGAATTTAGTAGGTTATTCACAAGAGCGCGACCTAGTGGTTTTGTTTTTCAGTCATCTGCTTTTTTTTTAATGTTTGTCACAGTAATTCAGTGAAGACGGGTACACTTTTTTCAGGATGTAGGAAAATACAGGATGCTCAGTAAATCTTTGGCTGAAATACACAATGTCCCAGATAATATGAGACTGCTGACAACTGTACCTGAATTGGCCAGGAGATTTAAAAGCCACCACTGACATGAAACATCAAACACCATGGCACTGCTGCCAAGTCTTGGCATCAAACTCAATTCAAGTAAACTACACTAGGCCGTTTCTTTTATAATTGCGATAGATAATTCACTACCATCTGCTCTCATCTAATACATAGTCATATCTATTAAAATAAGTAGAAAAAGAAACGTGCAGCTTCCCTAAAGTAGAAACTAAACTGTTTAACACAGTAACTCAGCTCACATAGAAGAACTGCCAAATCCTTTCTGGCATAGAATAAAATATATTACTATATTAATGTATTACCAATTTGGCTTTTTGAGCAGTTTGAACAACATTAACAAGACATTAGTCACTTGCATCGATGATACCTGTTTGACTTGCACTATGCATCACTGGATTGCCAAAATAGCTGTCAAGTTCTCACGAGCAGGTGGTCGTGTCTTATGTTACAGACAGCAGCTTGGCTCGCACCACTGCCTTTCAGCCTTAAGCAGAGAAACTGATCCAGAAGGCATATTTTATCCATTCACAGTACAGTGCTAGTCCAAGACCCGATAACAGCTAGTACTGTAATGGTTAACCATAACAACAAGTGGCCTATTAAATTGAAGGCATGGCTACTCGTGTGGTCGGTACATAGGCATTTTCTCCAGCAAATAATTTCTGCAATAAAACCCCTCGTCTATAATTGGGACAACTTCTGCTAGATTAA
Organism: Ilyophis sp. 1 JC-2022; assembly: GCA_022702515.1. Lineage (NCBI taxonomy): Eukaryota > Metazoa > Chordata > Actinopteri > Anguilliformes > Synaphobranchidae > Ilyophis > Ilyophis sp. 1 JC-2022. The sequence continues at coordinate 84,157,110 of CM040394.1, forward strand.
TTCCATGGACCCAAGATCAAATATTCACACAGAAAATAATCAGTTGCAAGGGAGGCGTAATGCTCAACCTACTAATGACGACCTTAGGCCAGCACTTAACGGTCACATTTGATGAGTGGGTTGCAATGCCTTGTTTGTCTAAGATAATGGTGGACATTCATATTTAATAGATTCTGACAGCTGGATTGCTGCCTGTCAATCACCAAGCTTACATTGTGAATTGAATCCTGAAAAAGTTCAAGATCTCAATTAAAAGGATATGTTTGCCTGCAGTGGCTTTCATTGGCAGCCAAGCTCTGGACTGCCCCTGCACATGATAGTCGGGAGGAGTTTTATCCTATGCAATTTGTAACGTGTGCTGCATGGCGCAGTTTTTCAAACTTCCTGAGCTAATCCTAATCCTTAATCCTAAAAAATTTAGTTCATCAGCAGGAGCGTGGATAGGCGTGTTCACCTACAGGTCTGTTTTATAGAGGCCTGGTCACCCACAGGTCTGGGGAACATTTTATTTTACCCGGCTTTGATGCTTATTTAAACACTGTATGTTTGGGTGCATTCATAAACCTTCTTTTTCCTTTTTATGATAAATTAAGGGGTACAGTTAAAAATAATGACAGACCGAACAAAAAGAAAATTGTGCCATTTTGGTTTACATTACGGTCTTACGCCTTTCATCTGTGCACCATCTGGCCATCTATCAATAAGGTAGAAGCATATATTTCACATGTGAATAATGTGGACAGCAAGACCCTGAGGAGTCTTAATGAGCCGACAAATAGCAGGTAGAGCTCCTCTGCGCTGCTGGGTCTAGAGAGAGGGTGACGCCGGGCTCTCACAGAACAGGAGTGGCTCATTATCACCCCGGCACCAAGGAGCCGGAGGTGCGATTAATTCACATGAACAAGCTAATTAGCGCAGACACAGACGCTGTGAGGACAAAAGCCAGTTACCTTTTTTAAGGTTTTATTTCTTTTTGCGACCGCAGTGACGTCTGGTGTACCGTGACGGAGCTCGCCACCGCTTTGCACTTGCGAGTGCCGGAGTGTCAGACTAGACAGATTGATTTTCAAAGAGGAGAAAAGACCTTGCGTAAACGCCGCAGCTTTAAAGGAAGGAGGCCAGAAAGGTAATGCAAAAACATGCCTTTACACCGCTTGCCTGAAAACAGAGCAGCCAGCCTTTCCCACTGCCCGATTCTACACCGCTTGCCTGAAAACAGAGCAGCCAGCCTTTCCCACTGCCCTATTCTACACCGATTACCTGAAAACAGAGCAGCCAGCCTTTACCACTGCCCTATTCTACACCGCTTGCCTGAAAACAGAGCAGCCAGCCTTTCCCACTGCCCTATTCTACACCGATTACCTGAAAACAGAGCAGCCAGCCTTTCCCACTGCCCAATTCTACACCACTTGCCTGAAAACAGAGCAGCCAGCCTTTCCCACTGCTCTACTCTACACCGATTACCTGAAAACAGAGCAGCCAGCCTTTCCCACTGCCCAATTCTACACCGCTTGCCTGAAAACAGAGCAGCCAGCCTTTCCCACTGCTCTATTCTACACAGATTACCTGAAAACAGAGCAGCCAGCCTTTCCCACTGCCCAATTCTAATCTGGAGCCAACTACACTGCAACCAGGCACACTTGCGGCTTCACCAATCAGGTGCCTGTTACACATCACATCAAAAGTTGACATTTCAAGCAATAATGGCTAACTGTGAAGAGGTGATTATATGCTTGTTAACACAGGTAGTGGAGGGTAAAATACATTTGTTTCCAAAGAATTTGGACAACCACCATATTTGAAGGATCTGGCTGTTCTTGCCCCAGGTTGAAATTTGCATCCAACTGATCTGCTGTTGCATGCAGGTTTTTACCTTGCACTTTTAGCAACTCTCCTCAGCAAGAGGGAATCATGAGGCGCAACCCCTTCCACAGGCATGGCTGTTCCCCACCGAATTGTCACCGCTGTTTGAATCAATTTGTGATATATGCATAACTATGTGCACGTTTAAAGACTTCTGCAGAGTATTTCCATGGACGCAGTGTATTTGTCACATATCGATACGAACGGGCCACAAAGCGGTTCGGAACAGCCCTGCCTGCATAAAAAGAGAGGGGTGGGGGTAATGATTCCCTGTAGCTGAAGAGAGCTGGTAGAAGAGGCTCAGTTTTTATGCTCCGGGGTTGTGATGTCCATGCATTCCTTCAAAATGCAAGGTAAAACTGGCAAGCACCGGGATTTCAATGTCCCATTGAAAAATGAAAAAAAATGTTTGATTCAAAATCTTTTGAAAATAGATCAAGCTGTATTTTGTACATATTACTACCACAAGAAATTCAAGTAACAATGTACATTTCAGTTTTCCTTTATTGTTCAGTTGAACAGTTTTACAATTAAATTAGTCTATTTAAGAAGTGCTATAAAGCAGTGCATTGAACATACAATGCTATGGGTGTTTGTTATACCATCTGCAAATGTTAAAAATAGTTTTTTTGGTTTCTTTAGAAACCACCATCTTGTTCTAGTTATCTTCTTGATCTACTTCATTTGAGCTAAACCTCATGGAGCAGTGAGATAAGGCGTCATGAACAGCATGGCTCCCCCAAAGTGGCTCGGGAGCCATAGGAGCCAAAGAAAAATAGCAGGTAGCGCTCCTACGCACTGCTGGATCTAGACAAAGAGGATGACATCACACTCACCACGTTACAAAGACACAGTGGGGGGTTTATTATCACCCCTGAGTTGGAGGTGTGATTACTTCACACGAACAATCTCACGAGGTGAGCGACGGAGAACAGGCGACCTTATCCGTATAATTAAGTTTCTCAGGTTTACTTTTTCGCGTGGCCCCTTCGAATAACCCCTCGCACCGCGAAATGCACCAGTGCATGTGTTATGGATGCGTTTTTTTTAATGCCATAACATGCTTTGTTGTAAATATTTGTCGAGAAGATCCACTCTAGATGGAAACGTCATCACAAAAAGGCTGAGAGCTCAGACATTGTGTGAGCGCTACACTTTATTTGCATACTTAATATTCCAAATTTACATTTCATTGCTGTATCTGCTCTCTGCTCAGAACCTAGAACACTAGTGGCATGTATATGCATTGTAAGTTCAGATATGTTTAGTTTTTCCAGCAAAACTCAGTAAAAATTACAATAAAAATGGCAAAACTGTATATTATTGTAGGCCAGTTCTAGAGGGAAATGAGTTGGCTAAATAATAAAAGAGTAGATGAAGGTTATTGTAGGGAATGCAATCAGATTTAAATTTATCAACACCTGAAGCAAAATAGATTTGGCACATTCACTGAGAAAGGGCAGAATGTAGGATAGAGAGTAGAGATAATAATGGCACACTAATAACTAAGAAGGACATTATGTTTTTTTTGTTTTTAATGCATCTAGGGTGTTTCTCTGGGACAATAAGGCCAGGAAAAAATTGTTTAGTTCAACTTAGCATGTATGTCGGTGTTTAATAATGACAAGCTACCAGAGCCAGAGGACCAATATAAAAGCTCAATTTCCGATGTGGGGCCGCATTTTAAAAGATCAGTACAAAGATAAAGTACTGACATTTCTTCAGAACACAGCCCTGAGTGTCTTTTAAGGCTCCCAGTCCCCTCCATTAGACAGCTTAAAAGAAAAAAGAAAATGCTAAATTTCACAAGAACTCATTCCATAAACACTGCATGTCTCCATTATACAAAAAGGATGTTAATCACAATATCGAGGAACCAATATCGAGACGGTAATGCTTTTGAAGGGCCCATCAAGACAAGAAAAACAACACAGGTATTGGATCTTAATCCTCAAAGAATTCCGCGCCGCGCATCAAAAGCGCACGTGTCCCAGCGCTTCACAAAGGAGCTGAAAGGAATACATAGATTAGTCCAACAATCTCTTGCTAGGATGCTTTTCAAAAGCCAGAGCCATTGTAATGCAAACAATCATAAAAGCCATCAACAAAGGGATATCATGTGACGTTTCTATTTAGCATTTCACGCATTCCACCCACCCTTTTTTTCCCCCCGGCGCGCTGTAAAAACGCGTTCTTTTTTTGGACGAAGAAGTGGGACGCCGTCTGATTTCAGACTCGTGATAGGGGGGCCAGAAACTTTACATTCACGGTGTATAAATAATTATGTCAGGCCTTAGCCGTAATTATTTACTGGAAGGTGGGGCGGAGTATATTCGATCACCCCTGCGCGTCTGTCTGTCTGTCTGTTGGCAGCCCGCATGTCTGTGATCGGTCTTGTCTGTTCATGTGTCTCTGAGTGAGACAACTAAAAAGCCTATTGACACGTGCGGATGAAATTAGCCAAATGCCTAAGGGGGTAATGAATAAATTGTAGTGGAGGAAAATGGAGGAACGTATTCTTCGGAGTGGTTCTCTGGTTGGCGTTTTAATGCAGTGGTTAGGTTTTGATTTTTACCAATTGCAACCGATATCAAAATGGCGACCTAATTTTCCAGTCGATCTTGACCTTTTGGAGAGTCAAGACCATTATTTCCCTCCTATGCAGTTCATATTAACATGTTAATGCACAGTTAATGGCTTGGAGTGATCATCCAAGACAATTACTGGAACTACTGCAATCAATTGGCAGGCAGCCCAAATTACAAACAAATATATGCTTTGGGAAAGGCTGAAAATTAGATCTAATTTGTTTACCTCAAATTAAGAAAATCTGTAAATACACAATGGTGACCATATTGTCTCTATTAACAACCACCGTTAACTCCGCTGTGACAACTGCTGAAACAAATATGTAAACAGTGGCCATTATTGACCAAAATCTGTTCAAAATAAGTCCAAACAAGCAGTGCTCTTGCCAGTAACACAGTGTCAGAAACAAGACACTCTGCTGGTTTCATTGCTTGGTGTTTTGAGTGTGACTATAATGGCACTTCCAAAACTCCAAGGGTGAGGTCATTGGGTCTACATGCGAACACTGGCAACAATCTGTCATCATGATCATACAATAGATCTTAATTAGCCATTTCATTTCAATGGTTAAAAAGCTTAATAGGTTAAATATGAGTATCAACAGGGCTGAAAGCATCCCAATATTTTTTAACCCACCCTCAGAGTGAGTTTGTTCGGCTGGGCTGAGTACCTGTAGTTCAGAGTGAGTCTGTTAGGCTGTTCGAAGTACCTGCAGTTCAGAGTAAGTGAGTCAGTTAGGCTGTTCGGAGTACCTGCAGTTCAGGGTGAGTGAGTCTGTTAGGCTATTCAGAGTACCTGCAGTTCAGGGTGAGTGAGTCAGTTAGGCTGTTCAGAGTAAGTGAGTCAGTTAGGCTGTTCGGAGTACCTGCAGTTCAGGGTGAGTGAGTCTGTTAGGCTGTTCAGAGTACCTGCAGTTCAGGGTGAGTGAGTCAGTTAGGCTGTTCCGAGTACCTTTATTTTATGGAGTGAGTCTGTGGCCAACTGGAGTACCTGTGTCTGTGTTAGACATGGTAGAACATGCAAACAATCGCCATTAGGCATTTTGCTTTCCTAAAAGGTGTCTCACAACTTTGTCTGGTCATATTGGGAGCTACATGATTTATACTATAGATTATATTGTATTGAAAAGACAGACAAGTGATTTAGTGATTATTCTGTGCGGGAACAACGTTGTTGTAGAGGTGTTCCCATGCAAACCATTGCATTATGGTTTGTTATAGGCTGTCTGTTTTTATTTGATATAAAACATCTTTTTTAAAAAGGTCCCACCCACTTTTTCTCAGGCCCTCCGGAAAATCAATTCCTGGCTATGCCACTGCTTCACAGATGGCGAGAAAGTAACGCGTACCGATTCCCTCCGATTCCAGGAAGCAAGAGCGCGGATGCATGTGCAGTATGAGGTGAGGACAATTACTGATGCGCTATCCGAACCAGTTAACCAACACATACAACACAGTTAACGTGAAACTTCACAAACACGCCAGTGTTTGGCATAATGTGCATACAGTCAAACCAGATGAGCGATGACAGAAAATGTTATAAACCAGCTGAAAACAACAAGAGGTCCCCTAGAAATTCACCAATGTCAAAATGGCCAGATCCCTGTAAACAGTAATACAGTCAGTGTCATTAGCATTAAGGATCAAATCTACTCGATTAGAATCAAATGTACTCAGAGTTGACTGGGTGGTCATACTAACAGGAGAACACCAAACAGATACATGCATAAAAAATGCTAAATTTGCATTAACATGCAGGGCCTTTTCCATAATCTTGAAAAGCCAGGGGGTTATTATCAGGGAACAGGTAACTACACTACAGCAGCAAGATGAGCGCTGCATGGGACGTTTGAGTTGGGACAAATGGCGGCCATTTATTTTGATGTAGTGCTACCGCCACGCATTAAGGATCATGTCATTATACTTGGCATTGTCAATATTTACTCATCATGTTTTCCAATTGAATGTCTGTGCAGCCCAACGGCAGACAGAGCGTATGAATATTTAATGACAGTCCTCTGGATCTAGTTGCCTCCTGTAAATCAATATGAACATAATAAATGCAGAGCTTCTTGTGATCCCAATTCTCCAGTGGATAAACTATATGTAAATGACGCACGCTTCATCATCATTTGTCAAACATTACCTGAGATGTATCAAATGTTGCTTGAATGAGGTGGAGGCCAAACCCTCCCAAACGTATGTGAAAGCCTCTAGGCCCCCGGCACCTGTATTTGAACCTGGCTGCGCTCATCTGTTCCAAGTCACAGGCACTTTAGCCTGTGTTAAAGCAATGCCTCTGTGCTACACTGTGGCATTTTTTGTGGTTTTGTAAAAAAAAGATAAAGAGTCACATCTTGTTCGGTTTCTCCCCGTCTTCCACAAGGCAGACGAGACGAGGTGAGCCGGAGTCTTGGGGGTCGCTGAACCTTCCAAATCGAATACCTGACACCCGCAGCAAGGCGGCCTTAGTCTTCTCTGTACTTCTGAGATAGCCAGGTACCCCTAGCAGAATTGTCAAAGAAAGAATCAAGGCCAAGACTCCAGGAGTAGAGCACCGGGGCAACTTTCCAAAAGCTTCCGGAAGAAGATACGGACACTCCTGTGTCCCATCTTATAATTATAAGGTGTTTCATGGGAGAGTGGCCATAATACTGTTGATCTGTATCTTACAGAACAGACAGTTTGATGCAAAAAATAGAACAAAAATAGAAGCTTTTTTGGTTTTCCTCATACAAACATGTAATGGACATTGAAGCCTACTTGACTAATTACATTACATTGCCCACAGATATGAGATAAACCATTAGGTTAAAATTACCATGAGTAGTTCTCTGGAAAACATAAGATCAGGCCCTTAGAAATATGGTTGATAAAGGCTATTGGCAATATTGATTATTGACTTAAAAGCAAAGGCAATCATTACCTCGTTTCCTCACAAATTGGGCGTTTTTGTTTTAGTAATTTTGTTTGTGAAGAAAAAAATGATTGCTTCCAATTGCTCGTCAAATGTTGATTGAATCCCAGCCAATTGTCTACAGCTGGTAGAGTAGGTTTACCCAAAGTGGACACACAAGTTGCATGCTTTTCATATGACAAATTGTTTAAATATAGAAACAATGGAAACATGTAGACAGATATTGTGTGGATTGTGTGTCATCGTCATTAAAGACAAGGAATTCTCATGGCACAGTATACGGTCATAGAATCAATAATTCACCACTGTTAAAAATCAATGGCCTTAATTCAATCAACATTTATTCTCAACTTCAGCTTCACTAAAATTAAATTGCCAAACTGAGTTTGTGAACAAAACTTTTACGCATTAAGTTAAGAACAAATGATGATTAAATGGTTGAATGGTTCCACTGGGTAAAATATTATGCTGTTAATATTATAATTATCATTTAACATTGATATCTAATTGTATATTCAAAGAAACATGAACCGAAGTATGAGTTTTAGGACATTGGGTCAGTGTTGGGTGTACCGTCAAAAAAGTTATACTATCACTTTTGATGTTGTTGGGTCACAGACATCGGGAAGTCATGGCTTGCTGTTCCATTTCAAATCCAATGTGCTGGAGTACAGAGCCCAAACAACAAAAACTGTATCACTGTCCAACCACTTATGGAGTGCACTGTATATGCTTTATAATGGACAAAAATATTTTATCCCTTTTATGACAGGTTTTGGATAGGTTTTTGGACGCATAGATATCAATCCCCCAATACTGATGAAAAGATTCTCACTTGAAAATGATGCAAAATGAGTTTCATGAAAACAGTCGACTTAGTTAATATGCGATTATTTTATGATTTACAGCAGTGCACAATTTAGTTTTGGATTTATTTGGAGATACTAAGGGACAACAGTTTCATTTTGCTTCATATATCTTTAGTAGTTCTGTATATCACCCTCATATTTTGCATACTTAGAGTATATGATCCAGCAAATGTATAGTTTTACCTGTTATACATTTGTAGCTCTCAGTATCTCATAGCAAACTAAAGAAAGACAACTTTTTTGCATTTTTGCCAAGATTTATTTGCCTTTGTGGCACAATATTTGTACCTAAATTATGCAAATAAACAAATCTAACAATGGCACCTCTGAGTCTTTAGAGTCATTTGAGTCTTTCTTAATTTAAGCCATTAATTTTAATTAAGCCAAGTGTCTGTGATGCTCACAGCTGGAGTTATAAAGCGTTACATGGAACAGTACCTAAATAGGTGAGGATTGACCAAATTTGGTATCTGTGCGAAGAGGTTAAAGCCAGTGACTGCCAATATACCAATGATGCATATAATAACCAAAAAAGAGCTACCCTGACAACATGTGCAATTCTGACGAAATGTGAAAGGGCCAAATTAAAAGGATGGGATGCAATCAACATTTGTCCTTAATTAGTAATACACTAACATTTAAAAGCAAGATTTAGTTTTCCCTACACAACCACAGTTCGGTGGCTTCAGCGAACATAATTCGCCAAGTTGAGTTTGTGAAAAATAAGTAATGCTTGTATTTACTTGTGAATCAAAGTTCAGCACAAATGTGGACTGAATGCAGGCCTTTTTCCTTTGCTCCTTCAGATGCTTGGCTCCTCCTCTACAAGGAGTGAATCTTCTCAGATTCACCGCACAAAGCTCAAACAGAGCAACCCAAACAATATAAAATTATTTTTCCCAGGTGAATCATTTCTGACTTCCCAGTAAACTCCATAACCGCGCTCTCGACGATTCCCAAAACGGAGAGGTTTTCAAACCTTACTGCTATAAGATTGTATTCCGAAGATAATGGTCTCTTTGGTGTACTTCCGACTCTTTAATTAAAGAGTTTCAAAATAACAGTGCAACAGTCAAGCAGAGCTACTGTACAGTCACCCGGAAAGTGCCGGCAAGACATGAAAGCAGTAGCTGAATTTTCATAACGGCAGCATTTAAATGACAGGGGGGGGCTTATTCATGCATTTCAATACTCAAAATACGGGTCTCCCGTTTCACTGCATAATCGTATAACTAAACAGCCATGTACCGTAGGCTGTATTTTTTTTCCCGCAAAAGCATCTTTGTGCATCGCTTTGTCAATGAATAAGAAAGGCTTTATCTGTGCGCTGATGGCAGTAAGGTAAACCGCCAATATAACCGTGACATTTAAAGTGAGAGGACAGAGGAGGGAAGACTGAAGTTTGCTCATGAAATCCCTGGGGCTGCACATTGGTATTCAGTGGGCAGCGCCACTGTAAGCCCTGGTATTATGAGGATTTCTGAGCACAAAACTTTGCAGATTGTATCTTTGAGATTTAAAGCGCCACCCCCAAAAATAAATATATATATATATATATATATATATATATATAAAATAGACAGCTGTTTTCATATGGATCATGCCCAGTTTACATGTACCGAATTGCAATTCAAATGGGGTCTCCTACCAGTGATGATACTGATTTCAGCCTATCGAGCGCAGTTGGCAATCAGCCAAATATTGTGTACCTATAACGCATATCTATATACACATTTCAGGAGAAAAAAAAGTGACAATTATGAAAGGAGTAATTATATCTATCTGATGTACAGTGACGTTTGAAACGGAATGTGTTAATACTCAGGACATAATGCAACAAATAAGTTATTTAAAGGAGAACGATTATCTCTACCCTTAGATAGGATGAGGACATTAAAACGTTGAGTCTCTAATGAAATAAAAATACACTTAATTACATCAATTAATCACTAATTAATTGAAACAAGAACTAAAAATAATTTAAAAAAATGGGCAAGATTTGAAATCTGCAGTATTGCAATACTGATATATAACCATATAATTCATAAGAAAATGGGAAAGTACTCAAAATAATGGACAGTTTCATGCGCACATTGAAATACTTTAAATGACAATGCATACATTAAGTTTTACAACAGGCAGAGAGAGGGACGGCTCCCCCACAGACTTTAGTACAGAGCACAGAGTTGGCCAGGCACTACAGGCCAGCTTGCACTCAAAAAGCATAAACTCTCATGTCCCTATATGCAGGATAACAGATGGGTACTCTTCCCTGGTTTGAAAGTACCCATATGATAAAATCTGTTTTCAGCCAATCAGGACAAGAAAACCTGAAATGGTATATAGCTTGAGAACCTGGAGCCCGGAAAGATGGGCCTTTCAGTCTTTCATGTTTGAAATTACTTACAGGGCAGAAGATGTCCCAGCGCATAAATGAATCACCAGCCTTAATGAGCACATGAGGGTGTGTTTCGTTTAACCTTAGTATATGGTCTTTAATAAATAATTTGACATTACACTACTTTGCAGATGCCCTTATCTACACATTCAAAAAGCATGTTTTGCAAAGTCAAACTGCGGTAGGCATATAAAATATTTACCGATGCAATATAGGTTAAGCAGAGTACCTTTTTTCAAGGGTACAATAGCAATGGCCCCGTTTCAATCTTCCACTAAGTAGTATTGTTCCTCAGCCACCGCTCAGAAAAATATTACATGTAAATCATGCAGGATCTATTTATGAAAAGGGGCCATATGAAATGATTTACTGGAGCACATTAAATATCAGTAGTAACTACAGTGTATACGACTCATTGGAAATGAGACCTCAGTTTTGGAAAAAGTCCAGTGTTGAAGTTTAAAAAATGGAGTCCAGGAAGGTCACAGTGTGCAGGTTTTTGTGGTTTTGTGGTTTCATTTCGATGTGCAGTCGATTTAGACCAAGGTGTGTGGATCCAACAGCAATCAATTACTTAATTTAAGCACTCAAGTGCCGAAACACACCAAAAGCCATATGTTGTGGCCTTCCAGGACTGGAGTCTGACACTCCTGCTCTGAGTGAATTCTACTGTTCCCTTTTCCGACAAAATAAAACTTATTAGCAGTGGGACGCGTGAATTTTTACGAAGGTCACTGGAAAACAAGCAATGAGTCAAATCCGTAATTGGCATTCATTCCATATGCAGGAAAGAAGAACAAAAAAAAGTGTAAACCTTGACCATTCAAATGGCCAAATAACATCAAATAGCACAGGACAGGCAAAGAAAAGACATGTGGCCCGATATCTGTAAAAGGCATTCATAACTCAAACTAAACTGAAAACGCCATGCCCGTAATAAGACTGCAGACCTTCCAGAATGTTCCCAGTTGATGTAAATGATACAAAATCAAAGGTTTCATCAGATGGCTGTAAATAAAACATCACATTTAATACAGGCACTTCCAATTAGCAATGCCAGGTGGAGCGGTTTTGATCATATGTCTGGGGAAAATGGGACTCGCAGGCACAATGACTGCAGATGTTGAAGGGCTACCAGCACTGCGCATAAAAAATAAATAGAAAAACTGCAAATCGGTCAGAAGCGCAGCCAGTAGTACGACTCACATCCTGTCTAATTATAAATGCAGTCATGCTGCTGATAAACCGTAGTGCCAAATAAAGAGCTGGACAAAGCCAAAACGAACAAATCAACCTCTTAAGGGTTACCGACTAATGCTCTTGAGAAGTCCAAATCAAAAGATGGGTTTCACGCAGAAGAGCCTTCGGTGATCTCTTAATTATACGTGTAATAATCCCATGCAAACTGCTCGTTTTTGCTATCTCTGCCGTCGACATCAAATTGAGCTGAGAAACGTCAGTGGAGCCGGCGAAACGTCTGTGTCTCCGTCATAAAACTTGAAGTTGGTGCAGTCACGTCACCACCACCACCACTATGGCGTGGACCTCAGTTCAGACACTAGGCGTTTCTTTCTTCTTTTGAAAAGTCCTACCGCAGGGAGGCCCATGTCAAGCTTAAAAAATAGATTTTTAAAGTTATATTTTTAGGGCTTTTCAGCTTTATTGGACAACACAGTGTGGAGAAACAGGAAGAATGGGAGTAAGAAAGGTCGAAAAAGGTCGCGTGGCCGGATACGAACCGCCGACGTCGTGGCTCGCAGCGAGCACACGGACGGCGCCCTTACAGACTACTCCATGAGACACCCCCGCCGTAATCGATTTTACATTTTCCGTCGTCTTAAGAGTCACAGATGGAGAAGGCTGAATCGTGTTGATGGTCTCTGAGGGAGTCGGCGCTTGGCCGTAATTCGCCCCTTCCTACGTGGCCCCGCTCGCGCCAAGCCAAGCGGCTCAGGCCCATCTGCCCAAAAATGATTGTGTGGTGAGTTTGTGCGGAGCTGAGACAGTACCCAAAAAGTTTGCCGTTGTACCCTTGAAAAAGTTACATCACAATTTTAATTCAGGCGTTCAGCTTATTTTACATACAACAATCCATTTATTTGCTGAAGAAATTCAGGTTGAGTACCGGAGCGCTCAATGGCAGGGCTCCACCTGGGAATCAAACCTACAACCTTGTTACAGGCCCAAATAACCTAACCATTATGTTACACCAGTGGGAACATGGGATGTTTATGGCATGCATGGATATTTCTACTTCCTATTTGTGGCTTATGAGGGTAAATAATGCCTCTAAACATAAAATGCACCCAATTAAGAAAATTGAACAGCTTGAAATTCTGGGATTAACACGGGTATAAATTCCCATGGTGAGGAATCGACCCCCTAGGGGCATAGTGTAATGGGTTCGGTCGGCCACCCTATGGACCGCACCACAAGGTCTCCGGAGAAATGTCTTAAAACTCCAGCTTTACAAATGGGTGCGGAGCACATGCAAATAACCCGAGAACAAAAACGCACAAGACGCACATCGCTAAATTGAAGTGGGTTCCTTTCCTACCCTGTGGCAGTACAAAGCTCGGTTCCACCCCACAGATCTCGTTAAAGCAGCGGATGGTAGACACACAGAGAGGGCGCATCTTGGCAAAAGAGCTGCAGTCAGTCAGGGGCTGAGTGGTCATCTGTTCCCCCCCCGATTGTTAAACCGCAACCGAAAGAAAATGAGTCATCCGAGTAATTTCCAGGCAAACAAATGTCAGGGAATTATCAAGGGAAGGACACATACTGAATCACAGTGAACATTTTTCCCCTGTAGCGTTTCTATCTTGAGAAGTACAGTCAGAATACAAACACAATCATGTGTCACTGCTACCGGACTGACGCTACAAAATAAGAGGAAAATACATATGCTGGTTTAAAGTGTACATATGCTGCTGTACATATGCAATTTCCCTTGTAATCACAGTGGAACATTTAATGCCATTACGTTGTTGTTGTTATTGTATGAACTCAATGTGTTCGCCTGCATGAAATCAGTATTTGTCTTTAAAAGATGCGCAGATGCGCAGTGTATTGAGAGTAGAGGCCTCAAATCCTATTACGCCACCAGCCGTGCACTGTGTAGCTAACATCCGTTTTTAGCTCCAGTTGCTCCAGAATTTTAGATAATACTATGATTATATTTCCAGGGAAATTCCTAGCTTGCTATATTTATCTTTTTATTACTCGCACAATGGTCATACTTCAGACTGAAAGAGACTATGTCATATAGCTAATTATCTAATGTAGCTACCTATTTATTCAGTAATATCCATTACCTGTTTTTATTACTGGACTAAACAGTTTTCAAAAAAAGTATTCTTTGTTTCTATCCAAAATGTGAAAGAAATCCATGTTTCCCTTTTAACATCCATTTGTACCGACAGCTTCCTTGTCATGATGGCATACTAACATGATATCCTAATAGGCAAGCCAGCAGTACCCTTTGCTTACCATACCAGCTACAGGTAACTCTGAAAATGTAGGTCGATATTCGCAGTAAATTGATGCAATAGGTGCTCGTCTATTTTGTCTTGCATCTCAAACCCATGCATTGACATCAGTCAAGTACTGTGCTTGAGTCCCTGCCAAATGTGACCCAACAACCACCCCTCTTCAAAATATCACTGAGATCTCTTCTTCTAGTCATGGGCCTGCCTAGCATTTTATACACAACCATGTGCACGTTGGGATGTTATTTGCTTAATTAACTCAGGAACCATACCTATGTGGAAGCATCTGCTTTCAGTATACATTGCATCCCTCACTTACTCAAGTGTTTTCTTTATTTTGGTAGTTTATCTGTAGTTATAGCTTGTTGCAAAAGTCACTTAGAAACAGATTTGATGACTGACCTGCTGGCAGTACACAATATTAGAAAATTCCCACAATTGCATACAGATTCCCTTGGTTTTGTAATCATAAGACTGAGCACATAAGGCAGAATGCCAACATCAGAATTAGAACGCATTTGTGTAATACCAGTTTATGACAAAACCATATTCAGGGCCTCAAAGAACCTGAAGCCAGCCCTGGACATAGAGATAAAGAGATGGGATTTTCCTGTGTAATATATCTCCAGGTCTATTACACTATGATATGTTAAAATGTCAGACAAATCTCTTGGGTAAGAGTTTCTGATGAACAAATGAATGGTAAAAACGTCAACACTCGGTGCGTGACAGTGTATTACAGAGATATATTCTGACTTAAGGAATGGAGCAGAAACACAAGCCTTCAACAGATTTGACATTTAAGATTTGCAGGGTGTTAAAGCTGTGCCAAATAAGACCGAGCTCAAACTAGAGAAAGCATTCAATTTCACAAGCCTTGAAACCTCCCAATGAAACAGAGAAACCTGTTGAGCTGCAGGGCCCTCTAGGTGAACAGGTCACCAATTTCAATCACTGATTGTAACTACCTGGTTGCCAAACTGAAGAAAGAACTTCGGTCAAAACAAGACAAAAAACTTGCTTGGAAAAAAATAAAATAATTTTTAAAAGCCATTACAGCAACTGATAAAGAACAGATTTAAAAAAATATGCATCTGTAGACTAATAGTAATTGAGATGCTGACCAAAGGAGTCCACAATGGGCCTAAAATAGAGTACATTTGTCTCACATTAAATGATGAAATTTATGTAAATGTGCAACGTTTATGAATATTCAATTGAACAAGCCGTTAACACTAACACTATGGTGGTTGCGCTGAGGCAGATGGCTTTAAAACAATCTTAAACAGATTTTAAATAAATGTTTGTTCTCTGCTGATCTCAACTTCATTTTATTTTTGTCATCTGTAATGACTCATGAAAGGGCAGTGATTTTGTTTTTGTGTGTGTGTGTGTGTGTGTGTGTGTGTGTGTGTGTGTGTGTGGGTGGGAGGTGGGGGGATTCACCATTAAAAGGTTTAAAGAATTGATGTATCATCTGAAAATCAAATGTTTTCTTCCGTACGGGATTCAGTTCAGAGAGATTAGAAAAAACAAAAAAAACTGGAAACAAAGTCATTTGTACTTTTGCAAAAATCAATAGGTATTTCTCACAGCCAGAAAGAAAGAGAAAGGGCTTTATGTGATCTTAATGCATTGAAACATTCTACACTTTCAAATTAATGATGTAAATACAAATGGTGACCTTTACAAAATACTGGAATAGAGGACAACACAATTTCATTTTAAAATCCATTAATTGCATGGGAATGATAGTGTTTGTTTTCTTCTGAAGTTAGTTTACTTCAATTTATATTTTATTAACAGAAACCATACAAATTTAAAATAAAATTGCACTAGAGTTACCTTTAAGCTAATTTACATCTGCAGTCCCTGAGCAGGAAGTACAATCAAATACAATACAAAGCAACAATACAATACAATGTAGTAAACAGCAATTTCATATTTAGAAGCAGTAAAATGTATAATTAAAATAGTCATAAGACAGGAGACTATTGGTGAAAAAGCCACTATTCCGTGGTTGACAAGGCTGCAGTAGATGGAAAAACGTGGAAATGAAAGAACGCTAGATTATTAGTATTTTGTTTTGCTAGAAACCACTCCTTTTACCTACGGAGAACAGAACAACAGCCGTATGCTCCATGTAAAGCATGATTACGATGGAATCTTCCGGAATTCCCAACTTTTTAATCCAGTCGACCCCGCATGGGCCCAGGTGTGGCTCGCATCCAGAATCACTGCAGGCCTGAGTGTTCTTTAGCAACCAGCACAAAATGCATGACTGTACCATAAAAATGCATGACTACATACATCATTCTCTCCATGTGCAGTTGGAATGTAATGTTCCTAAAACAATTTAATGTAAAAACATCCTAAAATTATAGACTTAATCTCTCTATCTCTCTAGTCTTGTGGTTATGCGGTTATGACACAAGCCTGTGTTTGGTGGGCACATTATCAGTTTAAAATTGCAGCTGCAGTAAACCAATGTAATTACCCCCCCAACACGCGCACGCGCACACGCACACGCACACACTGCAGAAATGCACCAAAAAAAGGTTTATAGTCCACAATCGAAAAAAAGTGTTGATACAAAACAAAAACTGCTAAATCATGAATGTAAATGAGCCAGTATTATTCCTCGCTTTCTTTTCTCACTCCGCAATTACATAACACCAATGGAGAGTACCAATTATACTGGAAAATAACGGTTTCCTCATCTCGAGATACATTGTCTCTATAACGCCTCTTCACACCATACTGTAAATACAGTATAATTCTTAATTCCTTCTACAGTGTCTGCCTGATCTACTTGCCCCACAAACAGTAGCAACCTCAATCAACTACTCAATGAATAAGAATAAATGAATGCTCAATGAACAGTGAATAAAGAATAAAAACACAGGTAAAAATGTACCATTTGAAATATCAGATGGAGTTTCTTTGTGCATGAAGAACACGGGTAAGTAATGCTACAGTAAATATACCCAGATATACGCGTGGCTCTCTTCAGAAGATTCCAGTTGTGAGAACTGCGGAAGCCAAGGGGCGCATGCTAAAGCAGCCAGACCTAATCTGATTGGCAACCAGTTGCATTAATTGCAATTGCTTAGGAGACGCTCTGATCCATCGCGACTTACAGACATAGAGAATGTGAGTGTTAGTCACAGGAATGCAAATTTGCGATATCGCCAAGGCACATTTATTATCAATAACCGCAAATTTAGCAGAACTAAGCAACAAATATAATATTACAAATTAATATTGCACACCCTGGTTTATATACTCAAATCTGGCCCACAGATCCAAACCTGGTCTTTATTTTACCTCCCAGATAATTAATCAAACAATTAGTGGTACTGAATGGCCAGACTGCCTTCACACCTGACGCCCAGGTATAAGGGGGAGGGGGTGGGTGTGGAAAACCAGCAATTATCGGCCCTTGAGGCCTTTTTGTTCCTATTTCCAAAAGGACATCTGTAACCAGAGGTTGCAAAACAGAGAGGTCTGGCTGGTGCATAAGGTCTGAAGGATCGTTTTAAGACATAAGCGAGTGGTTCCTTTAATTGCCCAATAGGCTCGCATCAATGTTTTGAATTTGAGAGAAGGTGTGATATGGCCAGGCCTGGGGAGGTTGTAGATGTGGTGAGCAGCAGCATTCTGGATGAGCTGCAGAGGCCTGATGGTGGAGGCAGGGGGAGCAGCAAAGAGGGAGTAGCAGTAGCCCAGATGAGCTGCTAAATGAGCCGAACCTGGCCCAAGGGCCGGGAGGATTAGGTGGTGAGGAACGGACAAATTCTCCGGATATCATACAGAATCACAGCGTTGACACTGGCTGGGAAGTACAGAATTTGCCTGAAGTTGACTTAAGCCGATGGTTTGCCATCCAGCTCCAGATTTCTTGTTGGCAAGTTGAGATACGTGCTGAGACGAGTGTATCAGAGAGAATAAGTTTTGCGTCATCACTGTAGCAGTGATAAGCCATCGGAGAAGATGAAGGAACCAAGTGACAAAGAAAGAGGGCTAAACGCTGGAAGACACCTGTAGAGACGTTATGAGATCTCAGTTTTTGTCACACTCAGGAAGTCACTCTTGTCTGCATGGGAATTATAGCACAACAACCGAATGATTTTTTGAAAAAAACTTTTTGTACGCTCCCAACTCCTGTAAAAGCACAGGTGTGCGAAGCACGCGGCAGAAAAGCTGTTGTGACAGCGCCCCTCTCCCCGACAGCGTGCATCCGCAATGCCGATGACACTTTCCCGCTGCCGAGCATCGCCCTTCACCGAACGTCAACTCGGGCCATTAATTCTGCTGCACGGTGTCGGCGCCGAGCACTGTGTTTACGCCTGGCAGTCAAAGTCTAAACTCATTTGCATATGTGCCAGGTCTGTTCCTTAAAACATCTTCAGACTTATCCTGAAAATAAACAAAAAAAATAATTTAATAAATATTACGGAACAGACGGCGAGCCGTGATGATCATGGTGATCAGGGCTGTTAACACCTGAGGAAAACATCGCTGTCCTGACAGGAGTCTCAGGAAAAAAACTGAAATTCAGCTCAACAGGTGACCAGTCATCAGACTAATTAAGCCTCTCTCGGCGGTGAGAAACCCTCGTCAAATACTTCAGGCAGGCTATTATAAGACAGCGCGGTATGCTGCCAGGTCTCATGTCGGCGATGCGATACGCTCCGCTAGAAAAATGCAAACCGTGTTTTGCGCTCATGGCGAAATGGGTCTGCCTATACAAATTTTCATACATTTCTATTGTCTAAATATTTCTGAAGTTATTATATTTTTAGGGCGTTTCAGCTTCATTGGACAGCACAGTGTAGAGAGACAGGAAGAGTGGGAGCGAGGCATGCGACTAACAAGTAAATCTGTGGAAAGAAATGACTACAGAAAAATGATTTCCTTATATCCTTCCTTTTTTTGCAGGGCAGAGAGGGCAGTATACAGAAGAATTATAAAAGAACTGTATCACTGCATTGAAATATTAACTAACAGATGGCGGGGCACAAAAGCGTCGTTTCCTGACAAAAACATCAGGCGTAGGCGGGAATTAAATTCAACCCCCACTGCAGTTTGTCCTTGACCGTATAGTGTGATGAAAAAAAGTGTTTTCCCGTCGTTATCCGCAACAATGCTTTGACGGCTGCTGAAATTCCTCTGTAACTAATAAGATACGTTTACGGTTGTTTAACTGTTTTGCCGATAGTGAATAGCATTTTTGAGGTATAGACGATAAGTTTCATCAAACATTTTTATTGGCCAAACCTGCCCAGTACTGAAGTGAAGTGGCTTGGTTTGGTTAGTATCTTAAAGAGACGCCCGAGGGGAAGCTGTTGCCTCTTGAAGTGGTAAGCTATGAAAGGACGTTCTTCCCTCAAGGCCAAGCCATGCACTGCACTGTACCGTAGCGTTGCCCCCTTATAGTCATTTCCAATGACACCGGAACCTTAATATTTGAAGGTTTGCAATAAAAATGTTATACTAACAAGTCTAATTATTCTTTATGCTTACAAGTCCACCAATAACCTCTTCAGCAACAAGTCTAGAGTTCACCTGCATCGCAATATCGATTTCAAACTCATCCATAAGCAATGTGCTAGGACTCAAAAATAATTACCCATGACTCCTGTCCCTCATTTCACTCAATTACTTGTACAATAGGACAGCTGTTGATTCACATTAAAGAAATTCAGCATTGGAATGGACAGGACGTTTTTTTATTTTATTTTATTTTTTAAACTGCCATATTTCTTTATTTATGAAACAGGGTACATTGACTGAGCATGCATGCTCTTTTACAACAACGCCCTGTTTCACAGACAGAGATACCCAACCACACACCATAAATTAGTTCAAATAAATACTACAATATAGATAAAAACATAGTTAGTTCAAAAAGAGTTACAGCGGAGACAAATTGCATACAATTCTCTGCTCTTTACAATGGATTTCAATTCTCCAAGAGTGACCAGGTCTGTTAGCTGAAGCTATTCCAGGCAGAGAACCTAAAAGCCTTTTCACCTAGCTCAGTACAGGCAGTAGGAACCTTCATTATCACAGTGGCATCTGATAGTAACTGGTATGTGCTAGTGGTGTAACGGATCGTAGTTGATCCGTGATCCGTACGGATCGCCCCCCACGGTTCGGCACGCATGTGAACCGCGGATTAATTGCAAAATTTAACCATCATAGTGAATTACAGTTTTACTGCCGCTAGTACTTTTTAAAGTAATAATTCCCTAAATCTCGATGCAGAGTTGCAGTGAAAAGACAGATGCGTGCTGTGTTTTACTCTGAAGCGCAATGGACCTATCGCTAAGCCCCGCCCCTCTTCGCAGGGGGAGACAGTTTGAGAGCCAGCTCACCCACTGTAATGTAATTTTCACGGATTTACACATTAAATACTCGTTCATTTTTGGAACCAGAGCTACGAAATCTCTTCCAAATCCATCAACAAGGCCTGCCGTATGCACTGTAAAAATGTGTGCATGACTATTTTAAAAAAAACGGAGTTTTATGATTACAACTTAGCTCTGGTCCATAGCGTTAGAAGGAGCGTCTCCTTAACGCTATGTTACTTTCCAGTCTGTGCTTCGCCTCGTCAAACAATATGTAATGGAGCCCGGGGTATTTAATTTTGTTATTCATATGGATAAGGCAAGGCTAGTGATGTTAACACCACTGTTCTAATTATTAATTATAACGTTATATATATGGCTAACTAGCCTTGTTGGTACAAGCCTGACCGTCTTGATCCAAGGCTATGGCTAATGTTAACCAAGCCACTCACCTAAAGTATAATATTAACGTCAACGTTTACTAAACAATGGTTAAATCAATCGTCTAATAAACATTAAGTGTTTTACAGAATAAATGGAAAGCAAAGATATACTTGTCTCCCTTTTTTTTTTTTGCTGATCCGAAAAATGATCCGATCCGTGACTCAAAACCGTGATACGATCCGAACCGTGAGTTTTGTGATCCGTTGCACCCCTAGTATGTGCAATAATTCTGGGTCAAGTAACCAGAGAGATAGCTGGGTAGAATTCCCAAGATTGCCTTATAAATAAAAACAGTGGCTAAGTCTATGCATAGATAAAGCAGGCCAACCAACCACTCAGTACAATGATCAATGGTGAGTGAGCCTTCCAGAACTTGTGACGAATCTCAGAGCTCCTTGATACACATGATATCATGTCAAAACAATAAGACAATAGGCGGGTGCATTCATTATCCATTAAAGCAAGTAACAATTATTTGCCGCATAGAATGAAATGCACTTCCTGATGTTTTTTTTGCTTATATTAGGCTTCGATTTTGTCCAAATCTGGCTGACAATTAAATGCAAGAGTCAGTTGTTTTCTTCAGCCATGTTGGAATCAATGACCACCAAAGTTCAATGATCACCAAAATTAATGAAAGAAGTTATGTTCACTTTTGTTAAAAGAAAAAAAAAAGTAGCAGTTTCATTTAATTGATTGTCAATGATAAAGAAATGATGATCAAACCAGGGCAAACAGCGGATTCCAAATCGTACAAATTTCTAAAATACAAACGGGAATTTTATCACTCACCACTACACTGGATTTTGTAATGGTGTGCACATGTTTTACAGTAAGAGGTGCTCAGTGTGGAAGCTGATTAATGCTAATATAGAGAGAGAAATCAGGCCTGGAAAATCTGGCAGTGCATTTTATTTGCGAACACAGATAATTTTTCCACTGCTGGTGACCGTCAACAATAAGGTCAATAAGGTCATGGCACAGTAATGGGGGGGGGGGGGGGGGGGGGCAGCAGTGGTTCATTTCCAGAGGTTGAAATCCAGATTCTAATGGCAACATTTGCAAAACATTCTCATCACGCCAGCTGACAGCTAGCTTAAGGTGCAGCAGCAATGGCACCCAGTGGAAAATACTAAGCAGAGATTGGCTTTCGGAATGTTTGAGATCGGTCATTACAGTCTTGTTTCGTTGCTCAACAGGCGACAGGAAAGGTACACTTATTCATTAATGGTCTGTGTTCGAGGGGGAGCTGCGCATAAGCCTGCCATTGGCGAGTCTACATTAAACACACATCGGCGGTGGAGACTAGAATGAGAGACCAGTCTATTAATTGTCCTGCTCACAGTAATACTGGAAAGAACTGTCGCACAGAGCTTTGCAAGAGAACAGGGAGCCCACACATTACCGTTTTGACAAATTTGTTATTGTAATGAATATCCACCTAAGGGCTTTGCTAAGGAGCTGGAGTTGTAAAGACTTCAAAGTCGAGGAAAGAACTGCGCACTTCGATCCATGCAAAATTTCACTTATAGCAAGCTTTCGGTCCCAAAGGACCTGCTACAAGGCATACAAGGGAAATACTATATTTTAATGAAACGCTTGTATGTCTCAAAGCTTGATGATTCACATGCAAAATTCTATATCACATGAATAACATTCTTTAACCTATTAGCCGGACAGGAGTTACTGAGGGCTTATCAATGGCAACTGCTGTTGAGGGACGTTTGCAATATTATATTCCTGCTTGCAAAATGACTTCATTTCATTTTGGTGTACTTGTCTAAGACTTAACCCTTCATGTTACATATGTAGGGAAGCCATAGTGATAGTTTCCTACTTTTGATACCCCTTTGCACAGCTGGAAATCGACTTTAAAGAAGTAACACCCTGCTTGAGTGTGCCGATTAAGAGTTTGTCCCAGAATTAAAGCAGGCTGCCTTCGACTTGCTAGCCTCATTTTCTAGTTCAGGGTGCATCTGTGCACTTCTTGTACCTGAGGAAATGGGCCTGTATGACCTTGGCTTGGACCAGGACTAAGAAATTAATTTCCCAGATGTGAAACTTCTCTGTCTGAGAGAAGTGTTTCACATGTCTCTGTGAGTGTGGTATCAACTGCCAGGCCAGTGCTACAGAAGGAGTTGCAAAACAGGAAAATAAAATATCAAAATTAAAATGTTCTTAACCTGAAAAAAGGATTTTACTAAATTATACACTGATGAGCACGAGGGGTTTGTACTTTACATATTACATATTTTTTTATTCATGCGAGTAGATCAAAATTAGAACAACAAACACTATAGCAGGGTGATACTGTAACAGGTGTTGTTCAGCAACTAAAAGTTAATTTTGTCTTGTACTTGTTACAGAAATGCTCAGCAAGGCACTGCTATGTCACTGCAAGTTATGCCAGCATGTAAATCAAAGGCTGCTAAACTTTACCTTTCCTCACAAAATCATTTCCTTGTCTGTACCATTTGCTAAATACTAAAAATACTGGTGCAGATAAGCGTTAATGTTTAAAAGCAATTTATCTTACTTTGGAAAGTCAGACAATGCAATTCAACAGCCAAACCCCTCCAAACCACCTTTATCCCTTAATTAAAATTTTACACAGGGTCTCAATTTCACACAATTCTCTCTCAGTGGGTAGACCAAAGAGCAGCACAGCGCAGACGTTTGAGGTTGGCCGCTTTTTTGACGGTGTACGTGCAAAGTCGCTTTAACACACTGAATTCCAGAGGCTGTATTCATTTGAAGGGACACCTGCGATCAAATCTGGTGTTTAAGAAAGCTCACAGTCAGCATGGGTGCATTCAAACCAGAGCCAGCATTTCAGACAGCTGTTAGATATCTCACCTAGTGGTCTTCAAAGGCAGGAAGCAGCGTGAGTCTGGAGCTTGTTTCCTTATTAAGTCGTCAAACTAAGGCGGAAATAAGTCCTAGTTTTTTTCAACTTTTCTAAATTGCTAAATAATTTGGCTAATATCCAGAGGACATTTTTTTGCCATTTTTCTTTAAAAAAAAAGGCAGTTGTTGATTGGCCCCCAATAGTGACACTGACAACTAAGATGAACACGCAAAATTAACCGTGAGATCAATGGAGGCTTTTTTGGTTATTGTGAAAAACTGTAGAGGTTAAAGATTGAAGAATCAGCACTGAGAATGAGCACAATTTGTAATGATTACGGGAGGCCACACATTTCTTTACCACCTCCTCCAAATGGCTCCTTCTTCAGGGTGTCATTGCAGGGAACGCTACAGCAGTTGACTAGAGTAATGGGCGCGTTCCCACATTTTACAGTTTGTTTGCTTTGGTCTGAATCTGAATCATTTTACACTTTGTTTGCTCTGGTCTGAATCTGAATCAGCTCAGTTGGAGGAGGACCAAGTTCACCCTTTTCCGATGGACCACACTGCAGCTTTTAGGTGCGTACCGGAGTGTGACCGGAGTGCACTCTCCTGCCCAAACGAACATCTCTAAGGAAGTAAACACACCTAGGTATAAAAGCCACCTAAGACTTTCTAGCCCCCAAAATGTGTGAAGTCACCATGAATTACCAGAGTTTCACTGATTTGAGCCAATAGCAGTGTTTACCTGTGGGTAAGCAATGCATTTTAATAGGTTGATATGAGTCAGAATATTGTAGCTCCACCCACTGTGGGACTCACGAAGCCTCACTCTTCAATCTCTACCCTGCATCCCACCTGGTCTTCTCAGCTCCGACTTATTCTCCCGCCAAATCTCCAAGTGTCCTCACACCCTTTCACATCACACTCGGGTCCATTCGCACCAGCCAAATTGAACACTGACAGCTGCACGGATGGCACGAGTGACAGATGCGGCGTGCTAAAAACCTTTTTAACACTTAAAAATATTTTAGGTTCCATTTCAATAAGCTCTGAAAGCTGGCATAGTGTACCCTAGCGCTGCCATACAAACTCTTCACCACACAAATCCTACCATTAAGAAGTTGGACTTTATACAATGTTGGGGGTAGTTCACTTTTCTTTAATGGATATTTATACATAGTCAGCCATTTTGGTGCCAGTATATTTCTTAAGTTTATAAGACTCACTTCAGCAGTCTTCCCCAAGAGATTTGTTGCAAAGTAAACTGTCAATTGGTAATGTGATTTCACCAATCATTTCATTCATTGAAGAAAGATTAGATAACTTGAATTACTTTTATTGAACTAATATTCCTTCCATCTACAGCTTTTTTTGTCAAGTACACTTTCTGTAGAATGATTCAAAATATGTATTAATGACAAAAGGGGTTTAAATAAGCTTGACGATTTTCAGTTCTTATTGCAGACATAATGGATTGTGCCTGTGAAGTGTGGAATAGTATTTTTTCTGACAGCGGTCTCCTTAATTACACTTTTACCTTCCCCTGCATGATTTAAGCTACAATGTAACCCACGCCTAAAATCTGTTTTTGAAGTTGCTGTACTGATAGTCAACAGCTTTTGATTAATGCCGGAGATGCTACGCTTTGAGATTTATTTTGTGCTACTTCTTGGGTCGTGGTTGGATTACACTTGCTTATTTGCGATTGGTATTCTATAGAGTATTCTCTACTTCTCCATAAATCACTCTGGATTAGGGGGTCTGCCAAATAAATAAATCCCAATAATAAAGTGCCCTCAGTCAGAGCACCTCAGAATGACACGAGAGACAGCCAACCATTTAAATCCTTTTAGCGACACATCTTTCTTGAAGAATGGTGTACATTCCTGGAAAATGAACTCATTTCACGCAACAACTACACAAAACCAAATCTGTGTGGGTAATTTAGAGCTTTTAAAACATTTTTATCCTTTCAGCAAACAGGGCTAGAAAAACTGACTTCTGACAAACAGCACCCTACCCTTTGAATATTTGGCACTAATCCTGTAATCATTGATGCAAGTGTACTTCCCACCTGAGACTCAAAGTCTGTTGATTCCAGCGTGCTACTCGGGGGCGTTTCTAGGACCTGAAATATCTGGGGCTTAGCCCAATACATCTGGGGCTTTCCACAGACTTTGTAAGGGGGTCCAGGGGAATTCTGGTCTTTCCTCCTGGTCTATTCTGGTCTTTCCTCTATTGCTGTCTGACTTTTTTTTCATGTCCTTTTTCTGCCTCTCTACCTTTCGGTCTGTAATTAATATTTCTGATAGTCTTTCTCCTTGTTTTTGTGCCTGATACTTTTCTTGTCTCCTTTTGCAAGGTACAACATACTGCCTAATTGCCCATTTCTAATTCCTTTCCATGGTACAGATATGTATGAGCAGACACTAGTGTTTTGGAATCAACAATAGTGATTATAAGGCCAAAATTAAAATGTCTCTCTCCCTCTCTCTCAAATTATGACAATTATTTTACTGTTAATAATTTGCAAGATTTATTGTAAATGTCAACAAGCCTCTCATTACATTATAATCTCAAGGCTTACTGTATTACTAAGCAATTCATAGTATTAGATGGCAGACATCTTGGTGGCAAACAACAGGTGACTGTAATCAAATGGCAGGTGATTATCGTTAAATGACAACCGTGGCCAAATGAGCTGTGGCTTTGCGCTACATTGTAGATTCAAGATGTTTATGGTCACACCGGTTTCATACTGTGTACAAAACTGTGTGAAAAGCTTCAGCCAGGAGGTAACAAAGTGGGGAAAAAGAAGAATCAGGACAAAAACAATAGGGTACCAGCTGCTTCGCTGCTCGTCCCCTAATAATAGTGGGATTCTATACTATGAATACCCAAAACAACAGCAAATGACAAACACCACAGCATTATAGTTTGCAACAGACGCAAACATTTGTGTAGTAGAGAGCCTTCCAACAGTCTTGTTTTTATCATGGTTCAAGTCAATAATCTTAATTTATAATCATTTCTATTATGATGCTCTCCACACCATCTTGTGAGGGAATATAATGTTAATAGTTCCAACTTACAAGTGTGTCAGGGAGGTATGTGTGTAGAAAAAAAGATAGTTAACCTGTCCATCAGAAAGAGGATGAGTAAAGATAACCAGAATTTACGTTTAGCTGTGCTAGCTTGCTAATATTAATGCATTCACGTTATCTGTCACATGGGGAAAGACAACCTCTTTCTGCATAATGTAGCTGATGTTGGAGGGACATAATTGAAGCAACAGGGGACATGGCTTCACACTTAGGGCCGGATTGAGAGATGGCCAACTTATGTCATGCGCTTAAGTGCCTCTCCTGCGCGGATTTAACGCGGGATGAGATACGCCGTATTCTAACATGCGCCACGCGGGTGCGTTTCTCAAAATGTGTGATATTCTAATGACCCGTTTCTTGTACCTGCCCCCTGGGTTGCCAGCTTTCTACTAAAAAAATGTGTGTGGGGGTATACATTTTCAACATGTCAGTGACATTGCCTTTAATAACCGCATTTGCCTTTGTAAAATCCTACATTCATAGTTGCTCTAGCGTGATGGAAAAGGCAGTGAACGTATTAATCCGCTGCATTGATAAAATTGTCATAGCTCCTATTGACGACTTATATACCCGGATATACCCATCACACAATCAAAATAAATAATAGCTGGACAGTGGTTGCAGGCAATATTATTAAGTAAACAAATAAATTAATGTATTTACTGAAAAAAAATTATTTAAAAATCTAATCTTTTTTTAACGATTTACCTAATAAAGTCATGTAGCCTACGGTGGTTGAACACAATAGCCTATATGCGACATCTTCAACATCTTCAATCTTCAAATTATTCAGCACAGCTTCAATAATTTTGGAGAAGCTGTGCTGACACAAATCGTCTCTGTCAAAGTGAATATGATGTATGACACTGTCTATCAAACGGAGTTCATAAAAATATTTTTTCAATTGAACACACCTGACTAATCAGAAACACCAGTGAAATTTGTCACCCATTTGTCCCAAACATTATGGTGCCCTGAAATAGGAGGGACTATATATAAAAAAGTGCTGTAATTTTCTACATGGTGAAAACAAAACGTATAAAAATACCCTTCATGAAAGCTGAACATCATGTCAATTGTTTGATTACAAATCTAAAATTGTACAGAGTCAAATCAAGAAAAAATATGTCTTTGTCCCAAACATTATGGAGGAAACTGCATATATTTATATATACACCAATTGTTATTACTCGACTATAGACTACAGATTAGATTAGATTAGGATTGGTAAATATCAGAAATAATTGAAAGATAAAGTCAAGATTAAAAGGAACCATTTCTCCCTGGAATAACTCTAGTATACTCAAGTATGGTAAACATAATATTTAAAAAAGGCAAAGAAAAGGGCACTGAGTGATTTCACATGCAAGAGAATTAATTAATTAATGTACAATGCCTTTTAAATGCACTAGTCATTTTGTGCGATGCCATCTTTAGGTCACATCACACCAAATAATTAATTTAATGCAGTGTCTTATACAGAAGACTAATAACTAACGCCCCTCGATGACCCCTGAATCCTCTTAAACACATAATGTGTTCTTAAGTGTGAGAGCAACTTGACCCCACTGCAGAGAACACAAACGAGTAATCCAAAGCCCTAATGAATGAAGAAAATATGAACAATTTATTAATCCATGCAAAAGCTTTACGTCTAAGCAAAGGTCAATTTGAAGTATCAGTCTGCCTTGGTCAGGAATCGTCGAGACGCGCCTGACAAAAGGCGTTCGATTCTAAAAGGAAACGCAGCAGTGAAAGCAGCACGCTGAATGGTCTTGGTTTGACTGTCTTGTAAATCGTCTCTTAAAAAGAGTGTAAATCTCTCTCTTAAAAAGCCGCAATCAGCTATCACCACTGCATAATATGACAAAAACTCAATTCTGGGGAGACCTGATATAATGTGAACCTACCTTTTGTTACTGTAGAATAATTTTATCCAGACACCAATACCCCTTTCGCACCGAAGCGATCGATCCGGGTAAATCCCATGTTTGCCGTTGGTGTGAATGGGTCAACCCGGGTTACCCGACCCGGCTCTGCGACCCTGCTCACGACCTGAATTTACGTGGGCCGGACACGGCTTTGCTTCGGTGTGAAGAAGGCGACACGGGTAACTCTACGCAGCACGCTTATCTGACCGACCCTCGATACTGGCATGTATTTAACTTGTGCAGAAACGTTGTTCCGAAACTTTTATATAAATGATGGAAACCGTAGGCTATACATTGGAATTATCTTAATTTCCGCTCATTCACAGCAAGATTCACACAAGCAGAGGATTGCTCTGTTGTCACAGGTAATAGGATTCAGGAGTTAACATACTGAGTTAAGGCAGCATAATGGCAAACTAGCCTACATTGTATCCGCTAGCCAGCTGGCTATGAAACTAGCTGCATTAGCAGAAAAAATGGAACGTGTACTGAAGTAAACTAGCAGACCCAGGCCTTGTGTGAATAGCAATGACCCGGGGCTCAACTGTCACCATAGTGTGGTGTGAATGAGTCAATCGCAGGTCAAACCTGCGTTCAATATCCTGTGTCATTCCCGAGTTTTATGTGTGAAGGGGGTATAAATAGAGACGGTCCAGTCAGGATGTTAGCAGTAGGGATGCACCAATATCAATACTGGTATCGGTTATCTGGCCTGATATTGTGCTCATGTACTCTCCTCATACTCATAAAAATGCTCCAATACGGCAACGTCACATACTGTCGAACTGCAGCCAAAAAGGAAAAAAAAAAAAACAGGTAGAGAAAAACATAAAAACATAACTGCTCCAAAAAAATAAAACACTGGATAAACAGCATGCTATCCTGTTCTGTTTTTTGCAATTATTGAGGACAATACAGGTTACATTACTGGATATTATCCATTAAATATGGGACATGTCAAATTCAAGTATTAAATCTCGAGGGAGGTCCTTTGTTGCTTTATCAAATTGTCTACCTGCGTCTAAACTGATCACGAACAATACTCAATGGCTTTTGTGCTGCACTGATTACACACGACAGTGTGCCCACAGCACAATGGGCTGATTATTACCACACAAAAATGACTTTGCCTAAAAAAACAAGAGCAGTAAAGGGGAAAGGCTGCACAAATCACCTCCATCTACGACTGTATGAGATGGTGGCAGTGCTTTGTGGTTAAGACAATGGGCTTAATAACCCAGAGAATGCTGGTTCCATTCCCAGATGGGTCAGACTCATATCATTGTAAATGTAAGTAAGAAACCTTAATTTCTTCATCGCAACGTTGAGCTGAGATGCACAACGAGCTACGTGCGTCACCCCGAATATGAGCATCCACCGTGAATAAATAACAAATAACGAGGAAGGTGCCAAAATGTACACTTTTCAGTCAAACTGCAAATGATGCACGCATCAAGGATTCCATTAAAAGACTAACTTAATTGGCACACGCTGTTCCTCGAATTTAATCAAATTAAACCTAGGTGCTTCGTTAGTTATACCGAGGATTTAAAAATAATCATGGAAACAGCTGCCTGCTTCGTACATCCAACCACTTGTTTTCCCTGGGTTTTATGCAACCGACCTCAGTGGGACCACAGGGGTGGCAGACACGAAAGGTCGGTTAAACCAGTAAAAATGTTAATGAGCATGGCAGCTGACACAATTTCAAATGTAAACATGCAAACTTTATTTTCAACAAACTGGTTTTGTTCCCATTTCCCCTCGTCTTCACTGCACAATGAACATGGATAATCACACAGGCCTCCGGCAGGGGAGATGCAAGTAGGCCTCGTATCCCGTGTCAGACGTACCATTAGTTATTGCACATAAAAGTTGGCACTTTGATAACCTCCTTTAAATGTTTGTGTCGATTTGGAAGATAATCTGGTAGGTCGCTTACGCAGGAGTTTACAGTAAGGCAAAACACTAATAGACGAGATGATATTCGTGTGCCCAAAAAAACACTTCACATTCACCTTTTGTCCAACTGCAACAGCATTTATTTTTATAGAGGCATCAGTTTTTGTGCGGCAGAATGACTGCTAGGGGACCCATGGTCGCTTTGTGAGGAGATTGCATCAAAATGCTTCCTCTGTATCTATCAGGAGGAACTGTGAGACATGGTGCCCTCTGGGCACAAAAGAGATCGATTTTGTAATGCTGCAGATTAATCTTCTTTGTACAATGATAGCAAGTAAACACCACTAATGAATTTACAGAATATTTGAGCAATCAGGACAAATCAGGACAAATGGTGAATGCTCACGCTGCAATTTCTAAGACCCCACTCCACACACACTCCACACACACTCCACACACACTCCACACACACACACACACACACTCCACACACACACACACTCCACACACACACACACACTCCACACACACTCCACACACAGGCATGTTTGTGAACATGCGCATGCGTACACACACAGGTACGTGCGAGAGTACATGTGCGCACACACAGGCACATACACGGACACACAATCGCACAAATACAGGTACGTTCGTGTCTACGCCCCCGACCTTCTAGGGACCCTGTCTGTCACCGCACTAATGTGAGACGAGGTCACTTTGCCGCTCGCGACCCAGAGGCAGGAACCACTTGTGGACGTTTTGAGACGGCAGCTCTGCCTGGAACAGATTGAGACTAATGTCTCCACGATGTCCAAAGAGAACAGCCAGTTTTGTCTGCCACCGCAGCCAGCAAAGCATGCAAGGGCCTTCCAGCAGGCAAAATAAAGAGAGGCAAGCCCGTTAACTCAGCCTCGCTGCCTCGCTGCTCGTGTGTTAAATAAGCGTGGTCGTTAACCGTTTCGCTTTCTTTCCTGATTATAGCAAACGAGCGCACCAGAAACCAAAGGAAAATTATTCCGCTCATTCTTAAAAATAAGTAGAAAAATATTTTTCTGGGTGAGATATTGGTCCATTACTTTTTGCATTCCTCAGCCTACATTATAGCAATTTATGTCTATGCTACCGAAACTAAAATACAACTCGATCCCAAGATACACCAAAAACAAAATTCCCAAGCACAGTTCAATCTTATTTTTTAAGGTACAAAATATACCTGGATGGTGGGTGGACAGGTGGATTTTGGGAGGTCAAATGATGGCAGCAGCAAGCCACTAAATAGAATCCTCTGTGGAATTGCACACAACTGGTCACCCGTTGGATCCTCACCTATACGGTTTGACATTTGACACTTGTCACTTACTCGTCTTAATATAGTGTTGCATCTGCATATCTCTCGTTTGTCATTGTGTTACACATTACAAAACATGGGACAAATGTGCATAGAAGAACAGTTTTTTTTTTTTTTCTTGGAATACAGGAAAAATAAAGGCAGGCTGCAGGATCTAAACCCGGTTATGGCCCTGTCACACTATTGCGTATGAGAGAAACGTATGAGTTGCGTATGTAAATTCATAAAATGATTTTCATATGCACAAAAAGCCCTTGAAAATAGCGTATGGCCAGCGTATGCCTAGCGTATGCCTAGCGTATGCTTAGCGAATAAACCATACATCCGAATATGCACAAAATCTTTAAGCATGCTTAAAAAACTTTTTGTGCCTTGCCGTATGCCAGCGTATGCCACCATGCTTGAAACGTATGCAACCTATGCCTAACGTACCCCTAGCGTATGTCAGCGTATATCAGCGTATGAGTGATATTTTTCATACGCTGGCATACGCTAGTACGATACGCAATAGTGTGACAGGGCCATTAAGGTAATGCCCTTGAGCAAGGTACTTAACCTGAACCACACCAGCAGCTGTCTAGCTACTAAACATGTAAAATATAGGATTCCCGGGATAGGATAATACATAACAGCATTCACAATACAGCAAAAGCCAGGTCTGTCCCACTTTGGGACTAGCCATCATTTGACTGGGATAGGGGGTGCACCTGCAAACCAAGCAAGAGCCACGCCGGCTGTACGGAGCCAAGGTGACCTATTGTCATCTTTGTCCGAGTCATCAATTGTGCAAGTTGTATGAGTAGTTGGTGGCATTCACCGTTCATATGCAACAAAAACCGATCGCAGCGCTCAGTTTTCATTGCTTCCTTAGTGCTCTGGTTGACTGCTTAAAAACATTCCGTCAAACCTTTGTAGAGCTTCCTGTCCTTCATTAGGCAAATAATGAACATTCTACATCTACTGCACGTGTTAAAATGGTACACTCTTCCTGTGCCATACACAGATTTCTGCATTTATTCTGGCCATTGCTGGTTAAGCACAACAAATAATAACACCCCATACATAAAAAAAACCATTTCAGACTAATCCTTCTCACACACACATTAAAACATCAATTGGAGCATATCAATCCCCTGCATTTTGTTTGTACTGCAATAGCTTGTGCTCTCAGAGTGCAATTCTCTGTTTACCTTGTAAAGTTAATTAAGTTAATTATCCTATCCATTTTGTTCCAACAGTTTACATTGTTCAAAATGGAATGAAAATGGTTTATGCTGAATTTTAAAGCGAGAGCCAACGGAAACTCATTAAACGCCATGAATCATCCAAGTAAACCAAGTAATAATGGAAAAATTGTTTTAAGACTTTCAACACAAGGCTTTACTATCCATACACAGAAGTGTGCACTGAACACAGTCGAGTAAAACAAATGATTCGTCTAGCATCACACAGACAGTGCCACATCTGCAATCTGCTGCCATTTTGGTCTCATCAGTCACTGGTGAGAAGGGTCATAAGGGGGTAAAGCCAGCTTGTTTACACAGGTAAACAGCTTCCATTTCAGATGTTCTTTAATGTGAAAGAGGTCCTGTTCTGGACACTGATGATTTGCTGCTTCTTGGCCAGACATCGTTGACAAGGTGCCAGGGGTACGCATTGTATTATGTGATGGGGCCAAAATGAAGTAATGATTACAATCAGTGGGCTCTCTCAGGTCGAAACAGCGCCGCAGAATTGAGCTGTTGTCTAAACAATGACCTTTACAAATTTCTGGAAATTTACCAAGCTTCCTTAAACTCAAATGACTGGATAATGTTTCAGGGATGATATACGGCACAGTTGTTCTAACTTTCAAAGTTTTCTTTTATCAACATTTTTATGCACTTGGTGGTCCGCCATGTTTTCACACAAACTTAACTTAAAACATCCACCCCATAATGCCTGTGTGTACTCTGTTATTAATACAAATCATAAAAAAACATAATTCATTTTATTGGAGATGTCAACAACGCCAGTAATGGTTTTGTTGAGACTGTTTTATGCTTGTTTTGTGTACTGCACTACACTGTATTGCATTTTATGTTATGCGATTGTTTATGCTCCAAGCTCTTGCCAGGGCTACCACGAAAAAAGACTTCCATCTCAAAACAAAATGGTGGTCTAATGGGATCTATACAACCATTTGTATTTTGTTTCAAGAAAGAATGAGGCCTGATGGCCTCCAAAATGTATAGAGCTGTCATTAGTCATCAGCGACTCCCTCAGCCGAACCAATAATAGTGTATTGGTATGAAAAGTCATTCGGGTGGCTCAAACAGATCAAATAATCTTAAAAATGAAATACCCAAATGACTTTCCATACCAATACCCTTATTATTGGTTCAACTCAGGGAGTCACTGATGACTAATGACAGCTCTGGCCACAAGGATGGACAAGAACAGGAAGAAGGAATCCCTATCAACACGAACAGAATCCTATGAGCATTAGAGTAGCTATTATTTCTAAGCACACCATGCTGTTAAATAATTAAATCCCATGACAAGACTATCTAGATTTGTATAAACTGCACAGTTTATGATCTGTATTGTCCAACGGGTCACGCCGGTATCGTTTTTGGTAATTGGTTTTTGATGAGCAAGAACATAGGCTGGGATTAAATCTACATTTGTCCTTAAATTTAACCAGCACCTAAAAGCAATAATTGTTTTTTTCCCCCCCTTCACGGACAGAGTTTGGCGAGTTTAGCGATCATTAAAATAAGTCTCCAAACTGAATTAGTAAAGAATGGGTAGAACACTTGTGTTTATTTGTAAGTCAAAGATAAGGACAAATAACGATTGAATATGGGGCATTGTTTCTTTTATTAACAGCATGTACTTGGGAGTCAGTGAGCGGGAGCGCCAATCTAATCGCACATAAACAAGTTAGCCTCTAAGCTAAAGGCACTTTTCTTTTGTCATTTGCGTAGTGCTTCTTGGTTGAGGTCCAGAGAGACACGACTGTTGAGAGCGAATGAAAATGTATCAAACTGAATTTTCTGTTTGTTCCCCTTTCTGGTGAGCCTGAAATGCTACAGTGTCACGCTGCCACTAATGCGAAGAAGAAAACGCAACTTTTGTCATGAAATATTTCATCCTTAAATTACATTACATTACATTATAGGCATTTAGCAGACGCTCTTATCCAGAGCGACTTACACAGCGACTTCTTTTGTATTTATACATAGTATCCATTTATACAGCTGGATATATACTGAAGCAATGCAGGTGAAGTACCTTGCTCAAGGGTACAACGGCAGTGTCCGACCTGGGAATCGAACCTGCAACCTTTCGGTTACAAACCCAGTTCCTTAACCATTATACCACACTGCCGCCTAAATATTAAGGATATTATATTTCCTTATTCGAGTTCAGCTAATCCTTCATGTTCAAAATTGCTTAACTAGTTCCTTCAGTAGTCCGCACTGAGGAGTGCCATAATATGAAATCCTGTCCATTAAAGTGGTAATTGTGACTGAAATTCCATTTGGTGACACCAGACTGACCAAAGCATCACCCAGGGAGTGGCCTTTTCAGCCAAAAGGGATTCCACCACTTCAATATGCGTGACTTCCTGTTCTGGTCAGTAGGGGGCCTTTAATCTGCTTGTACCGGCTGCTAATGACACAGTACTGCGGCGCAATGGCCGCGTAGCACCGCTGAAGGCCCAGAGTGAAAAGTAGCAGCGGCTGACGACGGGCGCTTGTTTGCACGCTCCCAATTTTCTGCAGCGATGTCTCGGCCTTCAAAATTAGGACATTAAATAACTGGATAAAAATGGGTTTCAAACATGTTTGATGAAGTTATTTACTTCTCTACCCTGTAAAAAATATTCAATTCAGAACACTGAATTGTAACACTTAAGTGTAACAAATATGTACTCCACTTCATGGACGGCCTTCTTTGGCACTTCCACTGGTGACTCAATGGAAGAAGTGGAAATATAGTCACTAATAGTTCACCTGTTCAATCACAGCTCAAAACACTATGGCTGTGTAATGTTATGGTGGTCAACTATCAATATTGTGGACTACATCTTCATTATTGAAGCCATTTTGAGAATGAAGCCTTTTGAAACATTCTAAAATTATTGCTTTCCTTTTGAACAATGGATCAGGTGTTTCAAACAGTGTGCCAGGGCCACAAGTTTGTCACAAGGCATCACTAGATTTGCAAAAAAAGTAATTAGGAAAGGGCAGGACTACTAAAAACTGTGACTAGGACAGACAAAAGCCTGGTTTCACATATTCATAAACAAAATACGTTTTTAAAAAAACAACAACTTAGAAACGTACTTCAGGCTAGCCTTGGTCGGGCCATGGATTTCTTTCCATTCTTTTTTTTGTTGTTGTTACTTTTATATCCTTGTATCCGTGTATATGTGTTTATATCCTGGCACTTCAAAATGATAACATCAGAATATGCTTTCAACGCTTTCCTTCAAAACAAAAGTACCTCAGACAGGGTACGTGGAAGGCACTTGGAAGCTTTCACCGCTAATGTTGTAACATCACTTCAAAACTGCACTGCTAGCCTTTGATGTTTTTTAAACAATGAAAGAGTCACCCCCACTCAAATCGTACATTAACAGACTGTCCCTGCAGGACTCTTAATGTCTTTTCATGATCTGTGAGCTATATAAAGAAATAAAGGCACTTTTGAGAGGGTTTTGTTTTTTCTCAGTTCACTTCAAAAAGTCGCATCACCAGCTGGAGGAGGAGGGTCAGGTTCAGGGCTTACCAGGCTCAATTATGCATAAGATGTATGTACGGTATGTGGTACCTAGCATAAAACAGCTCACTTGAAGGTCTGACGACTCTGACCTATAGGTCACAGGACTGTCTTGGGCAGAACAGAGCCAAAGGGAAGAACAATCAGCCATCTGCATTCATTCTGTCACAAACAATACTTTTACACTGACACTGCCAGCATGAAGCCGCATTGACTGGAATAGATGTTTTTACAGTTATACACCTAGACTTTAAATGAAAAATGCAGAAGATTTCATATTTTTACAGTTTAAAGAGTAACTACACCCACCGTCTCAGCCCGTCTCCGCCTACACACAATTTAGAAAAATACTTTGTGGGGTGAGCGAGGGAGAGGGGTGGGGGAGGAAAAGTTGTGTCCATCCTCATTTGCATAAACGAACGTACAATGTACAAATGATTTTGTATAACTCGGATCAAACTGTCAAACTAGACGTTGCGCATCAAATATGAATCAAGATTCAGCAACTGCATGGCCTATTTCTCACCTCAAATATTTTCAGAAACATATTTTAGTGGACTATTTAGGTGGAATATGAGAATTGAACAGGACGCCATGTTGTTCTGGTTTACAAACATGGAGGTGAAACGAAAGTAACGTAACGGGTCGAGCCAATCAGGTGCCGGCTGTTTCTATTGTGGGTGACAACAATTATCCATATGACGTAGAGATACCTCCAAAGAGGTACTCTGACATCACGATGCGGGCGGGGGCAGTGGAAAGGAAATTTCAACCATTAGGGGCAGCACAAAGACGCTTTTATACCAGTTTCTTATGATATACAATATTATTTCTGAATTGTTGAAATAACGAAATGCATGAATAAGTTTCATTGTAAGGTAGGCATACAAAAACGTTTACAGCGAAAAAAGTGATCTCGAGTGTAGTTAACCTTTAACTACCCATAAGCGCCATAAGCCTGACATTGCCCCCTCAGGTTCAAGGCCAAATGCTGCTGGCTTTCCCAGAAAGTCTGTGATTCATTTCAATATTACCTTATTGATATAATTAAACAATTACAGTAAACTGCAATTGCAGAGACAAACATCTTCCGTTTTAATTTTTCAGAGAAAAGCCAACAGTGCCCTCAAAGTGTATGCACTCCAAGAAGAAGATAACAAAAAAACATCAAAGCCCTCACTTTTATTTGGGTAATTAGCTAGCAGTACTGTGAGTCCCAACCACCGCTCCAGAGAAGCTGTAACCCTGACAACGGGTGGGTGTGGCTGGCCAAGCCCGGTCACGCGGGATTGGGGAATTCAACCATATGCCTGCCTCCACCCCGGCTTTCCTGCACGCGAACACATCGCTGGGCACCCTTGCGGGGTCGCCGACGGGAACGATGCACAATTTGCCACGCAGACGGGAGCGCGGTGGGAAGGAATAAATCACGCAGATCCAGGCAGTGACAGCACTCGTCACTGAGCCGCCAACCCTTTCTCTGGTTTATCTGGATTTATTACTTCTGTCACTGATGGAATCATTTAGGTTTACTTCCAGGGTGTTTTCCCCCCCCATTCCCTCGTTAGAATCTAATTTGCCTTAACAAATGCTTATTAAAATCGGATTCTCTGGTCTCGTGTCTTTTTTTATTTATTTTTTTGCTGTCTTTTGCAACTTGATTCTGGACATTATTGAAATATAATGTACGATTTTAAAGGCAGAGATAGAAGAACACCTGCCTTAGGGAGTCGCGCAGTTTGGTCAACATATTTGTAATTAATTATGTCATTTAGCAACAGTCAGTTTGTCTACCGAGTTTAATTGACCTTGAAAATTTCAGTCAAACGCAAGCAGGAAGCGGTTTGCTATCATATGAATGCAAGGCGAATGTATTGCTGGATATGATGGCCTTGTTCTCTGAGGGCAGCATGGTAGAGAGGCCATCATTAGAGCAATTTCCCTGTACTGATTGCACAGCTATAGAGAATCTCAAGCAACACAAGACCACTCACAGGCTACTTATGAACAGGTAGAGAAGAACTACTGAAAGAAATATCCTAGGTTTGGTGATCTCTTACAGCAAAAAATTTGAAGAAAAGGTTGTTTTTTTTCCGATGTGAAATAATCAAAACTCCCTTCACTGATTGAGAACTAGAGCGGTTGTGTTGCGCTTTTTATCCTAGGCGCTTCGTTTTGGGCACGTTCTCCGACGGAGCGTAATGGCCTTGGCCGAAGCGAGACGAGCGGGAAAAGCTGCCCGTCAGAAACGCCGAAGCGCATCCTATCGGACACGTTTTGAGGAAGTGAGAAAGGGAGGGATTCAATCGCACGTCCCCTGACGAGACGGAGAACGGTGGTAAGAAAGCAAATGAGATCAGCTGGCTGTAATAAGGCACGCAAACGCCTCGGTGTTCACGTGTTCGGCGATGCAAACTACTCGCTGCACCCTTGGATTTATTTGCAAGTCAAAATTAAGGGCGTGATTAAATCTATGTTATGGCTCATTAGATAACATGGATTCGGGAACAAGTTTTAGAGCTGAGGGACTGTCTGTAAGGATCTGACATTTACCTGCTAAATTGTATTGTATTATATTATTATCATTTATTCTCATCTGTATGTATGTATTGTTTAGTTTAGTTTTTCCATCGGACTTGTTTACTTTTCCGTTTTGCCTAGTTGTCATGTGTCTGACTGTTTACATCTGATCCGTCACTCCCTGTTTACGTCTCTGTACCATTCGGGTGATCTCATTGGTGTTCGGGTTCCCTCTTACTTCGCACCTGTCTCTGTATACTTAGATTGACTAATTACCACTAACATACTAACGATTGATTAGATCTACTAACTCCACTAACAAACTAATTTGTATATTACCACTAACTCTACTAACGGCAGGGGTGTGTATAGTTACTAATCTCACTAATATATTAGAGTGCACATTTTCATGCTGTTCTGTCCTTGCTAATCATTCTCAGCTGCAACTGATCTCTTCCTCCTGTCATCTTACTCTATGCACGATTTCCTGAAACTCCAGGTCATCTGTCATTGTGTATGTTTGGAATCCAGTCCGCGTTTTCCCTAGTTGTCTCTGTGGTTGTTTAATTGTTTCCCAGATGTATTTCATTGTCTCTCGTTTGGAACCCTGCCTTCTCACACACCTGATTCCCTTTGTGTCATCTGTATCTTGTGCA
This sequence comes from Ilyophis sp. 1 JC-2022, assembly GCA_022702515.1. NCBI lineage: Eukaryota > Metazoa > Chordata > Actinopteri > Anguilliformes > Synaphobranchidae > Ilyophis > Ilyophis sp. 1 JC-2022. The sequence continues at coordinate 84,197,111 of CM040394.1, forward strand.
TTTAAACCCCGTGTTACTTCCAGTCTGTGTCAGAACGTTGATTACCTTTTCCAGTGCCTACTATTTTCGAAAGCCTGAGATCTGTATAATTATTCCGCGACACCTGTTTGAACTACTATTCTTTTGCCTTGCCCTTATCTGTCCAGTCTGCCTTTTCGTTTTTGACCACGTTTGGATATCGACCATTCTCCTGCCTCATCCCTTTGTACTGCCTGAATTCTGATTCCCTGGTTTTTCGACTTTCTGGATTGTCCCTCGTTTGCCCTATCGCCTATCGTTTGTTTTGTACCTACCTACCTCTGATCTCCTGGCTTGACCCCTGAACGGAATAAAGAACTCCTTTTGTCTAATCCTGTGGTCTGCGTCTGGGTCCTTTGCACGAACGTAACACTGTCCATATATGCATGAGAAGTATGAGGATTTCCTCTTGGGGTCTGTGAGATTCCAAGAACCTGCTGGGTTAAAATCCCTCAAACGGGAATGGGACACAAATTGGCCAGAAGCTACAGACCAGCTCTGTACCTACGTGAAGCACAACCGCTGGCTGTGGTTATTCACCCAGATAAATCCGCAACGATTCATAGGCCTGTACTATAAGGGTGTATACAGTGCGTAGGCATCTGTGGCTTATATCCAATGCAAAGTATTCATTTTCATGATCTAGAATAGGGGCGGGCAATTCCATTCCTGCAGGGCCGGTGAGTATGCAGGTTTTTCTCATCACAAATTACACTGGCCAAATTAGTCAATTCGCTGAATACACTTGGTTGTATTCAATGCTAAATGATGGTTTAACCGTAGATTAGACCACAATAAGATGCTTAATGTTGGGACACAAGAATAGTCTTCAGTTGTCATTCATGAACTTATGAAGAAATTTGGTTTAAATTAAATGATTAAGAGCAGAAGTTGACATGAAATCCAGAAACGGATACAGCCCTCTGTGCCCACCCCTGATCTAGAAGCTAGCGCAATACGCTAAAGAGCTGAATTCAGGATGAATGTTCATTACTCACTGGATGAAATAAAGATCTGTGGAAGACTGCATAGTGCTGGAATGAACACTTCTCACTATTCCGGATTGAAAACCAACGTCAGTCACATTTTGTGACGAATTCTTGTTTAAAATTAACCATGTGCAGTTTAAATGGAATGTGTGCATTTTTAATGTCTTAAAGAATGTGCCTTAACATCTCCCATGCCAAACTCTCAAAACATCTTATTTGGATAAGAACTTGAACGAAACCAAATTTGTTCTTACCACACAGACATTATTTTTATTAAAATTTATTCTGGCCTAAATCATATTTCTGCGCGCTAGTTGCCAACCAATTACATACTCGTAAAACTTTGGACGTAGCCGTCTCCAGGTCACTTTCTTCCCTTCACGTCCTCGTTGTTCATATGATTCCAAGGACAACTGCGCAACTGGGAAGAGCAGAAAACTTTCTGGATCAGATGCGCTCCCCATAGGTTTCTATTGGCTTCGCCGTCTCTGCAGATTAAATACTCTAAGGTTTCAAATCATCTTTTCCTCCGAATAAAATCTACTACAGCCAAAACATGGACATGTTCGGTTCAATAAAACATGGATCAATAGAGGTCACAAGTTTCCCCAAAAGTGAACGCCTGCCCGGTCTGCAGGCAAAAAGCGGTTGAGAGAACCGTTTTAAATGTCAGTTTTCAGTTGTGTGCGCGCAGAGCGCTACAAACGCTTCGCGGCGCGTATGCATTTCTGCACATCGGACACGCGGAGACCACCTCCGTTTGAGCGAGGCAGAGTTTCTGATTAATGATTCGACAGGCCTTCTGCAGAGCGACCGTTCACCAGAGAGCCCCTGGAAGTCATCAGCCAGATGGCAGGCAAACAAAATGCATCAGGAGACACCTGGGCCATCTCCCTTTTGTTGGAGTTCAGTCTGCCTGACCTTTTATAATAATCATCTCCATAATTTGGCCATATTGAGCAAACAGCAAAGACAGACTGCGCCATCTGACTCCTTCAAAGGGAAAAAATAAAAAATCCAATAAAATATACCGCTGCCATAAATGAAGAACAAACTCTTGAAACAATGTTCTCTCCACTACTTTTGAGGTCGCTACCATTCACTGATCACAAAGCTGGGGTTGTGACCTCCGAGGATTTTTGTTGCACAAAATGGAAAGGCTAATATTCTCACTTGCTTATGTCACTGCCTTCATCGTTACAGAACTGCATCATCATCGGTGCTGGGTTGTAGCTCTTCTGACTGTAGCGCACGTATACGTTGGGTCATTAAATACGCAGCTTCTCGTCTTTGTTAGAAGACGAATACTCTGCAGCACCAGAGCTTTCATTTACAAGAAACAAAAACACACATCAGCTATTGCTGTAGCAGAGACACTAAATGAAATAAAATGAAGCATTTATTTCTCATATCCAAAACTCTTCTAGTATATAGTGCGATGTCACGAGAGGTTGGGAACATTACCTTTATGTCTTGTGGAGAGTGGGTGGTGAGAAATTGTCCACAACCAGACTGGTTTTCAAAACATCTATTAAACTTTAAATAAGGATTGGTCTCAGTAGGCAAACTACAAAAGTGAGATTCCAAAACAAAGGCCCAATCTCAATGTCCGCCCTGAGCCCTAAGGACTGAGCCCCAAGGACTGAGCCCCCACACACTTTGGTTGACGTCACATGCATGCCCAGCGTAAATGCATGAGTGCATGAGAGTGCAAGGGCTCGAAAATGGTACAAAAAATGGGACAGAACTTTGCGATGTTAGATGTTGCCTTGACGATGCCTGTCTCGCATTCAAGATGTTTATGACAATCGCCGCTTTAGGACTCTTCATTTTAGGTTTGTACCCACTGAAAGAACTCTGCCCGCCATGTGTGTCATTTGTTTACCATTTTTGAGTTCGCTTCCGGCTGCGTTTCTGTTTTGTATTGCCCCAAATGCACTGTGGGTAATTCCCTCAGCAAAGTCTGCAAGATTGCAGACATTCGGAAAGTCCGCATAAAGGGCTCGAAACATCCACAACAGAGCCCTCCCGGACTTGCCGATTTTACAGTAGGACAGCCCTGAGCCCTCGTGGACTTATCGGGAATGCGCCTCAAAGTCTGTGAGGGTGTAAGGGCAGACATTGAGATTGGGCCAAACTATCCAACAGTTCAATGTAAAGCAAACACCTAAACAAGTTTCACCCTGTTCTCCATCATTAATTTTAGTGCCCTCCTGAAAAAACACTTCCTCTCTAATCAACTGAAAATCACTCTAATTCATGCCAGCTGGGAAGCAACTGCCTCTCAGGCTCGTCATGGGCTTTGTAGTTCCAAATCGGGTGGCCATGATGGCCTGTAGCCCCTGCCAGAGCCACCAGGAGGGAATGCATATTCCATCTATGACTCTGGCTCTGGTGACACAATAGCCAGTTTGTAAAATATAGGCCTCATTGGTAAGTCCTCTCTTATTTCACCCATGGTGATGATTTAGTAATAGGATGTACGGGGACTGCTGGGTAACTCACTCTGCAAAAGCACAGTTTGCGGTGCATGAGCGAGCACCAGAATCTCAGATCGAATCGGACTTATGCCAGTGCCGACATTCATTGTTCAAGCGACCTCTGTTGACCGTCTGGGTACATGTGGCTTTCCTTCTGTGCACGCATATGATTGGGTCTCCTCTGCACCCGCACAGCACGTGCACGACTTGTGGCTACAGCGTGAAAAGCAGTTGGCTGGCACCGCGTGTTCTGAAGGAGAACCGCAAAGTGAGCACCCTCCCGAGACGGCAGCAGGGGTCGTATTTGAGCACACTTGTATGAAAGTTTGCGAATTGGACTTTCCAAATTTGGGTGGGATTGGAGATGGCAATTTAAAAAAAATAGAATTAATAATACAGTGAAACAAAGAATTGAGGCCATAACGAAGAACCGAGAGAGCACTCTTGAGAATTCTCCCACCTACAGACGTGCTCAAATTTGTTGGTAAAGAGTAGTAAAAAGGGTTATAAAAAATTCACTCTTAGGTGAATTAGCTTAATCTCACACTGAAAAATCCAACCTTTAATTGACGTTCATTTAATATGAGAAAAAGAAATCCCTCAAGAAATAATTATTTTTAACAAAACCATGTTGGCCACAATTATTGGCACCCCTGCATTTATATATAGAATAAAGTATTAATTTTTTATATTTGGGCGCATATCCTTTGCATGCCATGACTTCCTGATGTATGTGACCCAACAACATCAAAAGACTCTTGATATCTTATTTTCTGGTACTCTTACAAGCCATCACTCTGCTGCCAGATATGCAGTAGATATGGATGGATCACATTAAGGGTTGTTTCTGCCTCCAACTTCCTGAGCACAAGACAGCACAGAGCATGTTTGCTGTCCTATGAAACTTTTTGAAGGAGAGACAAATTCCATGAGATCGGATGGTGGGATTTTGCACAGACTGAGCTCCGTCCATGGCCGGCCAGTCCCCCTCTGCTCTGTGGACGCATCGTACGATACACCGCGAGCCTCTGGCAGCAAAAAAACCAGAGCGTGGCCCTCGCAGATGTATTACAACAGGTAAGTACCATGGTCAACTATATCCACTTCGCGCACGCCTTTTTGCAAAGCTTTACAGCGATATGGGCTCTCGGCATGATCATTTGCTCTTTCACACGGAGGCACGGTGGTTGTCAAGGGGCAGGGTGCTGCACAGATTTTTGAGATATGAATGAGACAAGAACTGAGAGATGAATTGTTGGCTTTTTTCACGGACGTTAAAAAAACTGAATTTGTTGATTTTTTTGTGTGACCAGAAAAAAAAGTGCCTCCTTGCTTATGTAACGGACATATTTGGAAAACTGAATGAACTGAACATGAGCATGCAGGGTCGAAAAACAAACATCATACAGATGAGTGACCGTATTAATGCATTCAGGGGGAAACTAGCGTTCTGGAGAGAGAACCTTTCAAAGGAAGGTATGGCCCTTTTCCACAGCTGAGGAAGTTTTTGACAGACAACAGCATTGCTGATCAGTGCCCCGCACAAACAATGACTGATCACTTTAGCATCTACTTTCCAGGTTTGGATATGTCAAAGTTTGACTGGGTGACTGACCCATTCCACTGTGACGCAGCTCTGTGGATCTACAAGCCAGCACCGTCGAACAGCTGATTGAGCTGTCACGCAATCGAACACTACAAGGACTGCATTCTCGAGTTTCGGCGGAGAAGTTTTGGGTTGGAGCAAGAGGAGATTACCCAGAGGTGAGTGAGACTGTGAGCTTTAAAACTTATGGCTCCCATCACGAGAACTTATTTGCGCGAAGCAGGATTTATGATTTATGATCAGGATTTATTGTTTGCATGAAATCAAAGTACCGGTCCAGGCTAGACGTGACGGGTGAGATGAGATACGCACTCTTGACTTCACAACCTGATTTTGATGGGCTGCAGTGTGTTGCGCAAGCGCAACCATCTCATTTGACATGGTGAGTTCAAATGAACATCAGTGCCAACATATTGTGCTTTGATGGAATCTTAAGTAGCATAGTGTTGATTGTAATGTAGATAAAAATGTTCTGTCATATGTAACTCTTCATTAAAATCCCCATCCGTCATTAAAAGATGTATCCAATAACCTGGGGTCATAAAAATACAAACCTAACATTGGGGTTCTGAGCCAAAAAAGGTTAGGAACCCTTGTTCTACAATATCAGATTATTGAAATATTGTTCTACCCCAGCCTTGTTTTAAGGAGATATAGACTAAAGCTAGCAATACAAAAGTAATGAGAGCTCACAAGTCTATTTGAAATGATAGCAGAATGTTCTCACAAATAAATACGAATAAACCGTGACTTGGACAAGCAATCTTAGTCGTACAGGTTTATTTCCCACTTAGCCTCTTAGTTTTAACACTAAGCGCATCACAACACTCATCTGTCCAGAGCATTTAAAATAACATGTAAGGCCTTTTGGTAATGAAGCTTGCTACTCGTAATCCATAAAAAAACTTTTTTATTTTATTTTATTTTTTTAATCAACAGTAAAGCCAAAATGAAGAATAAATTCCAACCTGTTCCCAATTTACACATCTCCTTGAGGAAGCTGCCTCGGTAAATGGATCAATACTACCCAACCCTCTCTACCCCGGTGGAATTCCCATTCTTCAAAAAACCTTGATATGAAGACTCGCGCGGAATGACTGCCCCTGCACGTTTCTGAACAATTAACATGAGGAGGGAGCACACTAGCAACTTAGAGGGATCTCAGGGATGTAATATTAACCCAGCAAAAAAAACACAAAGATTAATTTAAAAATTTAAAAAGTTGGAAACGGGTTGAAGTCGAGGAGCGCTTTACCGGTTACTGCGCGTGGAGGTGCCCACATGCTCCTTTTAGTCAGGGTCACCCAATTACTTTTCAACAATTCTTTTCAACATACAATACAATTCAACATACACAAAAAAACCTTTACAGAATGAGCAAAGGCTGCCATTCATTTTAAACCAGTACGGTAATTGTTATTATTCCCCTGATAGTTTAGTTATGGAGAGGTTGATAGCTCGTTATTTTACACTTTCACAATTTTCCCCTGCTAGTTCTTACATTCTATTGTGTGCTGCATGGTTTTGCTTTTTGATGTACATGTTTGAAGTGGCAAAAAAATTGTTCACAAAGAACTGACGAAGGATGGATCGGTGCCTGGCAAAGTATGAGACTGTTCTCTTATTTTAAACTCTACATGGTGGTGGTGGAGGGGGGGGGTACTGGTCAAAAGAGAATATATTTACTGGTTCACTTGTTGGAACAGGTTTATCTCTATTTCAGTTTCCTAATACACCCAGTTAATCAGTAATCTTTTTTTGGATTTACATAGACTTTGGACCACAGAAGGGCAGTGGAGTACATTCCCCAAGTTTCCACAATCATTTTCAAATTTTTAAACAAAACTAAAAACAAAGTTGCATGTACTGAATCCAAGTTGTCTTGTCCATGCCTTGTTCTTGGTTCCCTCCCCCCCCCCCCTTTAAAATGAAGATAGTCAATCAACAGTAACCTGACAACTGGTGTTGCTTTATGACACAAGTCCTCTGTGAACTAATGTTTTCACTGTACAGAACCCGCTTTTGCAACAGCCATAAATTAGCCCAGCTATACAGATGAACTTAAAAATCTAAAGCACCAGAACATTTATAATTTAATTTATTCAACATTTAAATGAGCAAATGTTCAAGACACAAACGGGAGAGAGAGACATTTTAATGTGAAATGGCACTGCCCTCCGTCTGTAAAAGGACAGATGCTTTTAGTGTAAGACTGTTATTAGGCCACCTAAACTATTACAGGGCTCTGCAAAATGGCACTGCAAAGCAAACGTAATAGACTGGAAAATAAGTTGTAAAGTGACCGTAAAGCAAAGGCCAATTTTTGGAAGTATTTATTTTAAGAGAGTATTTGGAATTATCATCTTTGCCATTAATTTTCACTCATCATCTGAAAAGACCCACATTCACATCCCAGCGACAAAATACATTAATTGCGGCTTGAAATAAGAGGGCTGAGAGAGAATATTTGATATAGCCTATTATTATCTTAGAGGAATCCATTATCTCTCCATCAGCCCTAGCATGCAGTATTGCCTCACAGTGAGCAACACTCTTTCTCAGCAGATAATTCAGTAATTGCTCGCTTATATAGTTGCAGGCAAATCGGGAGAAAATTATAACACCGATTCCGACTCTTGGCAATTCTTGTTTCTCGGGAAATACGACTTTACTAACCTTTTTTTTTTTTTTGCTCTGTACATTGTGACATCACTCCAAAATGTCGTGCTTGGAGGTCTACCTCAAAACACTATTATGTTAGAACCATCTCAAAATAAGTTAAATAATTCTAAACGGTGTATCCGTTCATCATCTCCACCAGCAATAAAATGAATACAAAAAGAACCTCAGGCTATTAACATTTTATGCACATCGTACATAAGCCATCTGCGATATAAAATATGTCTTAACGTAGGCGGTCTGACCTGTCAACCCATCCTTTTGTCTTGCTCTGAAAGTCTGACCCTCCGACATGAATGTATAGACTAGACAACATTCGTTTCAATTAACTCTGACACCACAGACTGTCTGCGTATTACGAACTTTGGTCTACTAAAAAGCAAGTAGTATCATACTCATACATCATATATACATAAGTATAATGCATACTCAATATATATATATATATATATATATACATACGGAATGGAGTGCTTGTATGTGTGCGCGCGTGCCTAAATATGAAACCTTATTACGATTCTAAGGACACATAGGCTACTCGACAGTCATGAACACGCGTGGAGTAGCTATTATGCGAAATAAGAGCAATACCATTGTACAGATATACCAGACATACATGTATAGTACCTTACCTTGGGCCAGTGCTTTCAACACGTGGGTATTAAAAAACAAGAACGCCCACACACTCCATGTACTCAATGCAAACTTTCTTCTTCCATTCCCGTTGTCGCCTGAAGATCTGCTGCTTGTAATCTCTTTGGTGAGGTTTTTATCATCATTACTTCTGGGATGTTCTTTTTTATGCCCAATCATTTTGGATGTATCGTGCCCAAGTACTTTGTAAAGCGCCGTGAAATGCCGTTTCCTCTTTAGCCTGGCATTACACGTTTTCCCGCAAGCCATGCGATGGGTGCGACAGCCACCAGCTCTAAATGTGTCCCCAAGGTTTCCCCCGCTCTTTAGCCTGTTCCGTTTTTTTTTTACTGTTTCAAAACAAACATTGAAATCGACCCATTGGAAACTATATTTCCGCTCTCACTGCGATTACCTGGGTCACTGGCAGGTGATTTTTCGCGGCAGCTGTCTGTGGAGCGTATGCGCACCGATCCATATACTAAATGCCTGTTACTTTTGACTGCAACGCTAGACGCAGCGAATAAGTCATCGCGCTCCGGGATATCGAACTTGTGCTGTGATAATGTTGTGTTAAACAGAGTCCCAGTGCAGATGCCGTTCATGGTAACATGCTGATGTACTTGCCTTAACCGAGTCGTCCGTATTCCAGTGATATCTCAATTTCATTTGCAATTGAGCGCTTAAAGGATGTCCACCAAATACACTTGTGACCCTGTGGTTTAAAGTTATATACTACCTTCAAATCGGCTACCTTCAACAGTTCCTTGCTTGCTTTGATGTCTTCAGATGTAAATTGTGTATCATAGCATTTAGCAACCGGTTTTAATTGCACAAAATTAAATGTTTAAACGCTGTCCATCCGTATTTTCGATTACTATACTTTCGATATTTTATTTATTCTTTATGAAGAAATAAATCGATTCATCCGAGGTGACTTTTCCTTCAGCGTTACAACTTTGTATTTTAAACTACGCACTTGGCTTCTTTTTCTTCGGATGCACAGTCGCATCTGAATTCAGTGTATCACAATCAACCTGCAATCTTATCAAACAGCTACTCGCTTCAAACAAAAAACGGTTTGGGTACCTATCCAAAAGCACCACTACACGGTTTCGTTTTAGTAGGCTAAATGTATCCGACGAATTATCTTCTGCACAGGTGTTGAAACCTACCAGGAAGGGGGAAACAGCCAGTCATAATACGTAGCCTATTGCACGAGCCAATTGCTTGCCATCTTCAAAGCCTGCAGTGCCAACATTGCGCCTGAGCACGCGCTTCTAACTAAACAACATTTTAAGACGAGACTGCGTTCAAAACTACGAAATCTGAAATAACGGGAAATACATGCAATTCATATTTTGTCTTGACACTCGAAGCTTGTGTGCACAATAGCCTATCTTTGATTTGTGTGCTTTTTTAATACGAAAACTGTAGAGGAAAGGCTGAACTGCTTCTGCCAGCACGTATGAACGATTATGAGTAAATATAAAAGCGATTTTTAAACCAATATTACGACACGAGCTATCCTATCTCTGTAAATTGGCAAAACTGCCGAGAGCCTACGATGTGGATGTTCGAACGTTGTACAAAAAAGCCATTAGGATTGAGCCCCAAAAAAGGAAAATTAAGAACTGATGTTTGATACAATCAATCATGTTATTTCAGTGTTTGAATTAAGCACCGTTTTCAATTTTAGATTACATTTTGTGTGTGCATGTGTGTGTGGATTGTGTTATTTTGAATGTATTTGAAATCAAATTTGGCTTCAACTTGGCTTAGCCTGAGCTTTATGTGAGTAGCCTACCCGTACTGACTGTAAAGCATTTAGGAGCCACAACATTTTTTTAGTTTTTTTTTTGTCATGAACTGGATCATTATGGACACAGAGCTATGAACTATTTGTTACTGTACAGCTCCACGGTTGTCCAGCACACCTCTGCAAAAAGCTGTGAAGCGAGATTGGTTTCATTGATTGTCACTCACAATGCACAAGTACAATGGTAGAACTTAATTTCAAGTGGGCTTTATGATGTATTCATACTATTTTAAGCTCCAAATAATGACCATAACTTGTGATAAAAATAAATAAATGTGATTAGTGAATTACTAATACTGCTGTAACTAGCGTCTAATATAACAACTGAAATAGCCTATGTTATGAATCATGTAATAGGAAGCAAAATGAATTTAGTGAGTGTCACATATTTTATGGAAGTCAGCTGTACATGCTCATATGTATGATTATGACAATAGATATGGAGCATTATGTGACATTTATTAAAATGTTATGAATGTTGCACTTACTTGAAGTAGTCTTCCCAATATTACAAATGGGTGAACTTTTTCTACACTGATACACATTAATTTATAACATCCAATAATCTTACAGGAAACAAGCAGGTTTTGATCTGTAGTTATAAATATGGATATGCCTGTTCTCTAATAAGGTTAACAGATTTATGCTGGGCTGCAACAGACATCATTGATGAGAAAATGTATCAGATAACTTTTTGTGACATGTTATAAATATTTAGAGAGATTACAATTTTTTCAGAAAAGTTTAAGGTGGGATGAGCAGAGGCAAAAATGTCTTGACTTTCAGGAAGTAAGGATTTAAGGAATGAAATCACCAAGTTCTAAGCTCCTGTTCTATGCATGCATAATATTACACCTGTTGACTGCATTTCGGTTCTTTCATCTTGGATGTCTTTGGCTCATTATTCGCAAGTATCAAGCAGCAAGGTTTTATGATTGCATGCAAATTTCCCTTTCCAAATTTTAACATTTTCATCCTTCAAGCAAGTGCAATTCCCTGCATGATCAGTCAGCCCTCAGTTAAATGGTGAAATAGCACGTTCTGTCTCGTTGCGCCGTACCCATACAAAGATTTCAAAGGAATCGAGACTCATTTTCATTATTGATTATGTTTTGCAGGCGCTCTAATCCGGGGCGATTTACGTAGCTTACGTTTACATATTATCTATTTTGTACCGCTACCTTATTTACAGAAGTGATTCTGGTTAAGCGCTTTGCTTAGGGGTGTGACAGAGCTAGCCCACCTGGGACTCGGCACACCAGCCCTTTTGGGCACCGGCCCGCACGTGCTTAACCATTGCGCCGCATGGCTGGATTATCTCTTTTCTGCCTTCCTTCCTTTTCCTAACCGGAGAGTGGCACGTTGAGCGATGAGATCCTTTCCGATGTGTCCGATTCAACGAACGGCCCAACGGGAGCGGATGGGAAGGGCAGCAGCGGAGACGGCCGTGCCGCTCGGCCTTCAAAGCTGAGCTCCGTCGGTCGTGCACATTGACGCCAAGCAGGAAATTTGGCCGGCAGTGAAGTTTCACACCTTATTAAGGCCCGTTTTTAATCGGTGTTGACAAAATGGTGCTCCATTCAAGACGCCGTCCCTTTTCTTTGTACAAAATATAAATGGCCCTGAAACCCAGAAGGTGCCACTAAAACTATTTAGTTTCACAACATTTAGCATTTATTCTGTGATCAGGATCTAGATCCTATAGGCTGTATATCTAGACTATCTAGACAAGACAAAGGTAATCAAAGCAGCCTTGCATCTCATGTTTTTGTCATAATTTATTAATTAATTGATTAAAATTAATTAATCTCTGGTCAGTATTTCTATGAGAGAATGCCACTCCTCCCCCATCCCGCTACACTTGTCTGAGAGCATATACTCTGAAGTATATACCTTTCGACTGGTACAGAACATGGTTAGCACTGTGACTAATTAAATGCCTGAACAAATGCCGTTTGCACGTAAATACTGTCTCACATTTGAGAAAGCAATACATTCAATGTTGGCGTGTAGCTCCTTTGATCTCTGAAAAGAGACCCATACGTCAGGTTTATGTGTTGTGCACAGGTGCCATTTTGTGCCGCTCAGGTTTGACTCGTAAGCCAAGGCCAAAGCAATTTTATACCACCAGTGGACGCATCTCATTGATTTAACTAATGGCGCAAGGTGCTGTGGCGGTGACATAAATCATATCTGGCCCATGTATGAGCAGCAAGTGCTGTCTGGCAGGAGTGTTTGTGAGCATGCGTGTGTGTGCATGTTATTATTAAAAATGCGAAATAATTATTTGTCAGCTGGAACACGGTTTCTTGTATGCATTTTTTTTTCCCATTTAAATTATGATTTTGTTTGTAAGCAATGTGTGGGAGCAACTATGTATGCAAGTAGTTTATTGATTATTTGCTTGTCAGGATTTGACTTTTCAGCAGTTGATTAAAGCAGTTGCTTTTCTCTGATCCAAGTGGAGGTAAGGCACTTCGACATGTATAGGTTCACTAGGGCCAAGGATGGCGGTGTGTTTCTTGCGTTTTTCACAAATGACACAAAATCCAATACGTAAACCGTTGCACGTCCAAAAGTGTATACATAGAGCATGAACAAAAACACAATACTCATAAACTAGCCTCAAGGATTGATAGAATATACTCCTCTGTCACTGACTGATTGATGAGGAGTACATAGTTCATCATCTTGTAGCTAATGCTCGCTCCAAACGAAGGAGACCTGCCTCCCAAGTCCAAAAGTCTAGACCTGTTTAATTGTCCGCTCTAGTTGGATTTTTAGATGCTGCCACCTTATTTAAGATCCTGACCGTGCACTGAAAATTGTCTCTTGCTTAATTGCACAGACAACAATGAAGAATGATGAATCTGAGATGGCAGCAGCAGACAGGGTACCTGACTTTAGCATTGTGGTTTACTGCCCGGGACAAATCCACGGCACTTGAATGAGAATCAGGGAAACGTATTTAAAAGATTCAAACAAACTATCCTGAACAGAAAATAAAAGAAGATTAAACTATCGGTTAATGGGACGAGAAGAATAGCAGGTTGGTCAGTGACTTTTATACTCGTCGTAGATACTGTGTAGTGTAGCTCCCCTTTGACCACTCAGAAATACAAAAAAAATAAAAAAGTGATATTAGCAGATCTAATGCACAGTTTGTGTCTCCCGATGTCTCCGGAATAAAACTGCTACCTTAAAAATAAGTAACACACAACAGTTTTTTTTTGGTGTAACAGATCAGAGAGTGAGAGCTTGTATGTGTGTGTGTGTGTGTGTGTGCGTGTGTGTGTGTGAGATCGAGAGAGAGACAGACAGAAAGAGAAAGAAATAAAATTATTTTACCAAATGCCCATTTATCCATAAAAAATCCGTTTGCATGTATGCCATTGCATGTATTACCCCTAGGCAAAAGCAATGTCTGGCTTCATGCTGTCAGAGATGCACAGTAGGAACACTGCCTTGGGCCCAGTCACTGTCCACAACCAGTGGCCACGTACCACAATTCTTCTCCACGCGCCGTCTTGTTTCCGCAATGATACATGGAAACGTAGCTGGCCGGAGTGAATAAATCATAGCCTCCCGTTATTTAAGAGGGAGTGGCGATGACACACTGGGTGAACGCAGTCGGATAAAGAGGAGCCGTGAGCCAAGCACGGCAAGTCAATCAAGGGGCGGGGCCTTTCCTGCTCCGTCTTATCCTGACCATTCCGATGCCGGGAATGAAACACGCCGCTGCCCTGCTAATTAATGAGGTGCTTCTAGTCTCTTCCGGGTGTTCCTAATTCATCACAGGTGTCCGTAAAACAAATTGTCAGAATAAATCAATCCTGCCATTTGTTTTCCGAGGTAGCTCCAATAGGTGTTTACCGTCCCGCTGACCGTGGGGAATTAGAGATGAAAAATTGGGTCTGTGTTGACAATTAGTTGTTGAGGAGGAGATTTAATGAAGCGATAGTTTGATGGATATAGATTATGAGTCTGGTATGCAGCGGCTCTGAAACGAATGTGGAAATATGTCGTGCATGCAGTCTTGAAAAGGAATTCAAAGACGGTATACTTTTTTCTTCCAATATAAAAAAAAGCTCTTTTGTAATAATCGCTTACGTCTAATAACTGAACAACCTTGAAATATAATAATAGTCCAAAAAAAAAAGAATTTTTTTTGACAGCCAGCTGTCAGGTCTAGAGAAGACACATTAATGGCAACTCTTTTCCCTAAATCCAAATGTCATTCATTGCTTAGTAAGGTTAACTATCTGATTCTTGCCAATATCTCATGCACTTGGTGAAAACTTTATTAGATTAGAGGTTGTGCATATATCATATATCTCTTGTAAGGCGTATATGCACCTCAGGTACTGGAAATCAATTTTTTAGGCTTACTAAACTTGGTGGGCTTGTTTGAGTTTTGCCTCAGTTAAAATTGGCCAAATTGGCCACCTGCTGGTGCTATAGTGCACAGAACAAAATATTAATATTTACTACCCCAGCCCACACAACCAGTTTGGCGTAGACTCACCAAATTTCATACATAGGCCCCTCTCCTCATAAACAAATTTTCCTCAAGAACCCATGAAGTCCATCATATTGGCCATTTAGAATTTTTTACAAGAAAAACTTTTAATGTTACTCCTCCTAAAATTTGCAGAAAATTTGGCATGCAAAATCTGTTGGCCAAACTCCACAAAGATGCTATACAGAATATTGATAAATTAAAATATGTCAAAATTACATTACATTACATTCAGTTAGCAGACACCTTTATCCAAAGCAACATACAGTAAGCGCATACAGAAGTTCATCGAAGCAACTACAGAACAGATTAGACAAAGTACATCTTTCCCATAACATAGCAGCTATCCCAAGTAATGAACATTGAGTGTAGTTCACAGTAAGCTGTGGGTAAATCAGCTATATTATAATTCTATTCTAAACACTATTCTAAACTATAACATCAAGCAAACAGCTACAACCAAAAAACACAGGAAACAGGTACTATGAGAAAAGGTCCTAGATTGGTATATCAGTCAAGGTGGAGTCTGAAGAGGTGTGTCTTCAGGCCGCGACGGAACGCAGTCAGTGTTGGAAAATGATGAGCTGATTACTTTTCACTGGCTCATTATCTTCAGGAATTTTGAATAAATGCTTGTAACTGCAAGACCATTGGTTATTGTTTTTATAAATGTACACATGCCTCTTTTATCTCCTTGGTATGAAATGCGAATGTGAATGCATTGGATTAAAGGGGCATAAGATCTCACACGTGAGTCGAAAAGTTAAGAACAGAAACATTTTCTTTACAAACTGACAGAAAAATTGACAAACTTAAGTTTCAAGAACAGAAACATTTTCTTTACAAACTGACAGAAAAATGGACAAACTTAAGTTTCTCAAAAAATATTAGGCTATTCGTAGTCACTCCAATGAACAATATCAAGTGTTGAGTGGGCAATTAAAATATTTCTTAAAGTGCTTACTTAAATATAATGACAAAGAGCAGAGTAGTTTGTAGCTTAGTACATAGTCCTTTTCACAGGAGCTGGTTGTATCTTACACAGAAAAAATGTTAGACTTGATTCAATACAGTAAACCTGCCAATAACCAAAATATCCCAGTCGTCAAGTTTATAGAATTGTTAATAAGTACTTTTCTACAGACTCTTCTGTAGAGGTGAAATAACAGTACAGTTGGGCAAAGTTATAAAGTACATAAATGATGAGAGAAATAATTTCATGCATTCATATTATTTGAATGTTGCTGATTACAGAGCAGCTGTGGTGACCTCTGAGTTCTCACTTTTCTTCAGCATGTTCACCGAAAGTTATTTTTATTTTATTTTACTATAGGCACCGAAAAACAAAGCTGCTAATTTAACAACGCTTGAAAAAAATGTGCTAACAAGCTGATAAAGATGATTCATCTTGACACAAAGTTAATAGAACACGCACGTGTTTCCAGCAGAGATTTTTCCTACATGGCATATAAATATAGCAGGGGTGGGTGAGGAGAGTCGTATACGTCTTTATGAATTTTATGCCAACTTCTGTATCTACCTATTTTATGAATTATCAAGAACTTTCCAGAACTTTAACTGACCAAGCAAGTTTAATTAACCCAATCAGTGTTGTGTTGACAAGTCAGATACGTTTCTTGATAAGTTCTTGAATGACAACTTTCTTATGTCCCTGTATGAAATGTTTTAGTGCGGTCTCATCGACAATTAAGCCTGCCTTGGCATACAGCTAATTGGTGGAAACAAAAACCTGCATACACACTGACCCTCTGGGAACAGAACTGCCCACCTCTAAAACAGGTGACCCCATGGGAAATATGGTACACTTTTATTTCAGTCCTTATTCTCTTAGTCCCCTGGTATTCAAATCACGGTCCTGGAGGTCCGAGACCTGCTGGTTTTCTACCCTCCCTTTACTTCCGAGTCAGGTGTGAAGACAGTGTGGCCAATCAGTAGCACTAATTGTTCAGTTAATTACCTGGGAGAAAGAAAACCAAGGCCGGATTTGGATTCGAAGTCCAGATTTGAATATCCATGTCTTAGTCACTGTCGGCAGTCTAATTGAACAGCTTGCTGGTGCAGTGGTCCAAGCCTCTAAACCAGTGGTTTCCAAACTAAGTGCCGGGGGACCCTTATCTATGCTGGTTTTTGTTCCAACCACAATTGCAATCCCAGAATTTTAACGAGCTGTTAATTTTTCTCAATGAGGTGTTTTTCATGTTTTTTACCCTCTTAAAACCGATTATCAGAAATAGCTATGCATACTATAAAGAATAAAAATCACATAAAAATCACATTAAAAAGACAACTTTATCATAAAATCTTTATCTGATCAAATTAAAGACTGTGATGAATCAATTAGGCACCTAATTAGGTTGTTGAACACAAGGTTTTTTCATAATTTGTCCTTAAACTTTTTAACACAAAGCAAATTGGGCCCGTCATTTGCTTTGTTTTTGAATTCTTCATTTTCTACCAAATGGTTAGTTTTAGTAGCCGTGCGTATACACTTTTGCCAATTAGGAGCCTATTGATTTACCTTTATTTTGTCTTTTTTATGTAATTTTTTGAACGGAAGACCATGATTAGTTTTTTAGTTTAATCAAATGTCAGATGAAAGATTAATTGAGATAATTAAATTGCTCCAATGTGTTGATTGCCGAACGAGTGGCTATATTGACCTCTTAAACATAAATACGCGTTTAACTAGAAGTCAGGAAAAACCCAGTACTCTACATATAAGATGTGATATTATCAGGTATAATTATTAAAATGTACAAGAGCATCAAATATGACTTGGGAATGGCTGATATATTCTATTTGAAATATTTAAATTAGATGGAAAGCCAAGCTGTGGAAAATATACTGTTTATCCCTGTCTTTAGAACATTTTGCAGACTCGTCATGAGACGTTTTAATATTTTTGGGCAAAGGCATCTGTGTCACTTTTAATACAAGACAACCTGTCAAAATTATAATGCAATACATTTTCTGTCAGCTATGAAAGCAATCCTCTGGATACTTTCAAAATACACACTACCCTGAGTGGCTTGCTGTGGGGAAAAAATGCAGAAATGCTCTGAACCTCCATCAGGTTTTACACTCTATCTAAGCTCCAATCCTTTCAAAGGGACTCAAGAAGAGGAAACAGCAGTAAACCAGTATTACCACTTGAACTGTATACACCTGAATGGAATAAATTCAGGGAAGACAAAGAAGAAGAAAAAAGAAATACAAAACAAGCCCACAGTGCCCTCTTCAGCTCAGAGAGAAAACTACACCCATATATTCAGACAAATATGCTTCAGTCTCTTGATGATCCAGGGGTCTCTGAAAACATATGTTCAAGTGCCATCATTTTGTTTGAAACAGATTTTAACAAAATGCAGGTTGGCTCATTACCATTTGCTTTGTCTTTAAACTCGCTCCCCACAAATTGTTTTGCTTTAATAACCTGGTGTCCAGTCCTTCGCTCTCACTCAATCTCACTCAATCCCCATCGCCTGCCACCCACAAGGCTGGTAACCAACTTGACCTTGTACTCACCAGGAGCTGCGCCACATCTGAACTCACGGTGACCCCGCTCCACGTATCGGACCATTTCTTTATTTCATTCTCTCTTTCCCTCCCGCTCTCCCTCAACCCTACTAACGCCCCGCCCACTGTTATGTTCAGGAGAAATCTCCGCACCCTCTCGTACTCCTCTCTCACTACTTCCGCTCTCTCTATACTTCCTCCTCCTGCGTCTTTTGCTAATATGCATGTTGATGCTGCCACCTCTATGTTTAACTCCTGCCTCTCTCAGTCTCTCAACTCACTTTGTCCCCTTGTCTCCAAACCAGCTCGACCATCACCCCCTTCCCCGTGGCTGACAGATTCTCTCAGATCCAACAGAACCATACTGCGAGGCGCTGAGAGAAAGTGGAGGAAATCCAGATCCCCAGATGACCTGGCCTCCTATCACACACTGCTGGCAGCCTTCACAGCTGCAACTACATCGGCTAAGACTTCTTTTTTTCAGACTAAAATTAATGCATGTGTGTCTAATCCACGGAAACTCTTTTCCACCTTCTCCTCCCTGCTTACCCCCCCTCCACCCCCTTCACCTTCCTCCCTCTCTGCAGATGACTTCCTGACCCACTTTGAGGGGAAGGTGGCCATGATTCGCAACTCCTTCACACCTCAGGTGACACCCCACATCCCCCGTACCGAACCTATCGCCACGCTGTCGTCCTTCAAGACTCTGGAGGACGCAGATGTGCTCCAACTGGTGACGCACCATCGCGCGACCACCTGTCCGCTGGACCCCATCCCGTCAGCAGTCCTCCAGTCAATATCTGCTGAGCTCGTTCCATATCTGTCCACTATTATCAACACCTCCCTAACCTGTGGCCATGTCCCTGCTGTTTTTAAGACTGCCCGTGTATCCCCACTCCTAAAAAAACCTAGCTTAGACCCCTCTGATGTCAGGAACTACCGTCCTGTATCTCTTCTGCCCTTCCTGTCCAAAACTCTGGAACGAGCTGTCCATAACCAACTATCTGTTTTTCTCCACCAGAACAACCTGCTTGACCCCCATCAGTCCGGCTTCAGAACCGGACATTCCACAGAAACTGCTCTCCTGGCTGTGACTGAGGCGCTCTCCGCTGCCAGAGCCTCATCCCTCTCCTCTGTCCTGATTCTACTTGACCTGTCTGCAGCGTTCGACACGGTCAACCACAAACTCCTGATTTCCACACTTTCTGAGATGGGCATTTCTGGGACTGCCCTCTCCTGGTTTGTATCGTACCTCACTGATCGATCCTACCAAGTCTCTTGGAAGGGTTCTGTGTCTGCACCCCATCCCCTGTTTACAGGAGTCCCGCAGGGATCTGTATTGGGTCCTCTGCTGTTCTCCATCTATACAAAGTCTCTTGGTTCAGTAATCAATTCACATGGCTTCTCATACCATAGTTATGCTGACGATACTCAACTCTTCCTCTCTTTCCCTCCCTCTACCCAACAGGTGAAGGAGAGGATATCTGCTTGTCTGGCTGACATCTCTGAGTGGATGACTACCCATCACCTGAAGCTCAACCTGGACAAGACAGAGCTCCTCTTCATGCCACACAAAACCTCCCCGCTACTTGACCTCTCCATCACCATTGACGGGACCGTGGTGGCTGCCTCTCGCTCTGCAAAGAACCTGGGGGTGGTCCTGGACGACCAGCTGAACTTCAAAGACCAGATCAGGGCGACGGCACGGTCCTGCAGGTTCCTCCTGTACAACATCAGGAGGATTCGACCGTACCTGACCACCTATTCCACCCAGCTTTTGGTCCAGACCATGGTCACCTCACGCCTTGACTACTGTAACTCCCTGCTCGCAAGCCTACCGGCCTGCGCCATCATGCCTCTTCAACTGATTCAGAACGCAGCTGCCCGGCTTGTGTTCAACCTCCCGAAATTTTCACATGTCACCCCCCTGTTGAGGTCACTCCACTGGCTGCCAGTTGCAGCCAGGATCAGGTTCAAAGTTCTGACCCTGGCCTACACTGCAGCCAATAGGACAGGCCCTATCTACCTGCAGGACTTGATTCAGAACTATGTTCCTGCTCGACCGCTTCGCTCATCTACTGCAGGGCGACTTGCGCTTCCCCCCCTCCGTGTAAATGGTACTCGCTCGTCCCGACTGCGGAGCTTTTCCACCCTAGCTCCCCAGTGGTGGAACGAACTTCCCATTCCCCTACGTTCCATGCCAACCCTGCCTACTTTCCGTCGTGGCCTGAAAACGCACCTTTTCAGACTCCACCTGGACTAATACTTAGCTAGGACCTCATGGTTTGTGTTCTTGTTGAACTATGTACTCAGGATAGTCAAGTTTATAATGATTAGAATAGAATTGTATTAGAGCTGATTTACCCAGTTCACTGTGAACTGCATTGTGTTCATTACTAGAGATAGCTGCTACTGTATGTGAAAAATGTGCTTTCTTATCTGTTCTGTAGTTACTTTGATGACCTTTCTGTATGCACTTACTGTACGTCGCTTTGGATAAAAGCGTCTGCTAAATGAATGTAATGTAATGTAATGTAATGTCCACTCTTTAAACCATGAAGAGTGTAAACAACCCCTCATTAGACATTAAATCTAATTAAAAACAAATAACAGATCTTTATGCTTCAGGAATTGTAATTAAGGTTGGAATGAATAGAGATAGAGATGGAGATAGAGAAAGAGAGAGAGGAAGAAGAGAAGGAGGGGGGGGGGGGCAGGGTTTGGAACCCTAGACTATGGTTGTCTCTCTAGAGTGACTCCAAATATAAAGGAAGCCTGCAGAAGCAGACACATTTCTTTCTGGACACCTGGCAGTACCGCAAAGCACCTTCCGCCTACAAAAAAAAAAGCATCTATCGGAGAGTCCCACTCAGACATTTCGATCTGAAGAGGTGACAGCACAAGCCAAAATCGGGTGTCATCACCTGGTCAGATCTGTGCCACAAGTTACATATTGTGTTTCAAAAAACTATTGAGTGAAAATAAAAAAGCAACCTACAGCAAAAGTCTACATAATTAATCTACCTGGTCCATTTTATGTCTGTGTAAAAATTGTGTATTGCTCACTACGTATAGGTATATAGGTCTGTGCATGTGTTTAACACAATAAGCCTCCCTATACTTTATATGGAGCGGCAGTGTAGTATAATGGTTAAGGAACTGGACTTGTAACCGAAAGATTGCAGGTTCGATTCCCAGGTAGGACACTGCCGTTGTACCCTTGAGCAAGGTACTTAACCTGAATTGCTTCAGTATATATCCAGCTGTATGAATGGATACATGTAATAAGAAGTTGTGTAAGTCGCTCTGGATAAGAGCGTCTGCTAAATGCCTATAATGTAATACCGTATACCTATATATCCAAGAGAAGTGGTATTAGTTCCCTACACCCCCAGATGTTGGGTGTGTGTTCAGGGAACAGACCCACCCATATAGTGCAACCCAATTGGATGCATTGTATTTGGGCCCCTTTGAAGCACCACCTAATTGCTATTTCCACTGGCAACAAAGATCTCAAAAGAATAGTAGTGAACCCAGACCCTGTCACAGGATATAGATTTTATGCCCCACAGTTGCCCATCCTGTCAGACCAACAGAGTGTTATTGAACATAACTTGACACCCGGGTTGATTGTCATTTTCTAAGTCAAATATTATGTGTGGTTGTGGATTTTTATTTATTTATGTATTTTTAATTATGATGAAGTATTGTTTTTCTTACAAAGGAGAGGGTGACAGTACAGGCTACTAAAATCATAGGGAATCAACATAAACTGCTGAAACATCAGGTCAAAGATTAAGGTCCTTGCCCCTTAAAGCAAAAGAGCCCGAAATAGCTTTGTCCCAACAGCTGTTAGACTGCTTAATGACATTGGACATCTCAAGAACTGTTATTGCTTTTGATGCTCAATTTTTCATCATAATTAATATTTAATTAATTTAATATAATATAATTTTGATCATAATACTAATAATATCGCAGCTATAACAACTAATCTAGATGCAACATGTAATCAATCTATTTAAAATTGAATCTCTCAGGCGGAGACTCTCGCCACTATCCTCAAATCACTGAGTAAGCTAGGCTAGCAAATATTATATCCTAAGCAATGCGTAACAGTTAGTTATCAAGAAGAGACAGCATAGATTGATCAAAGAAACTGACCTCTCTCTCGGTGCGTCTCCATGTTTCATATGGCCAAACCAACCAATAAGATATTAGAGAAATATATTATTTTGATGTGGCATTTTTATGATTGGCCGAATCGTATTTAGCTCTTGGGGGGACAGGCGAAGCATTTGGGGGGGGCATTTGCCCCCCTGTGCCCCCCCCCCCCACCTTCTAGACACGGCCCTGGTCTGCAGTGTGAAAAGAAATTGACGACACCACATTTCAGAGGATAGCCGTAGATGTCATATTGCCTAAACTTGCACTTCTGCCCTGGTGAGAAAGTGAGAGATATAACCTGTTTGCTCAGGCCCCCTCGTGGTGTAGCCCCCAGGGCGTACATCACAAACATTATTGGAGCACGTCAGAAAGTATGGTATCATGAAAAACTGCAGGCTATTATCAGGCTAAATATGAAATAACTGCCACTGTTGTTTTGCATTTTATAAAAGTATCTTGACCACTCTACAGTGTGATCTACATGAGAGCGAATCAGGTTGAAGATACTGGACATTTAAATACATTTAGGTTGGTTAATGCTCTTCTTTCACCACTAAAAAATCGTATACTATCACAGCTACCGTAAACACCCAAGGTCCTGTATATAGGTCAATAAAACATTTTTTCCTGCTCATTTATTAGAGTGAATTTCTGCTATCAAAATCTCCCATAAAGTATGGAATAAAGTCTTACTTGCATTATTAAAGCCAGACATATCCTAAGATTATGTAGTTATTTTTTGCCTTTTCTGTCTGTATGTGGTAGTAGGCTTATGGCTTATAGTATGCATAGCTATTTCTGAAATTCTGAAAATATGATAGACTGAAAAAAGAGAAGGAAAGCAGGAGAAAACGACAGCAGAGATGGAGTCCATGAAAAAAAGGCAGCAGGTGACGTGAATTGTTCATTTTTAAAATTGAGTTCATGTTTATGAAATTGATAAAATAGTGTTCTCCTAATGACTTACTAATATGATAGCTGTCTTCTCAATGGGGCTGAGCAGTTGTGAACGAAAAACTTTCAGTGATCCTTAGGTGTGAATGGGTGACTGGGAGAGGGGTAGGGGGCGGGGGGCTCATTTTAGCGGTCTTTTGACCGCTTTTACCCGTCTTTCTATTTATTTTCCAAAAAGTAGTTTTACAAAATTTTAAACATGACCAGATATACAGTCAAGCCGGAAAGTCTGAACACCGCTTTCACCTTCTCCACGTTTTATTACATTACAGACATATTCTACAATAGATTGAGTTCATTTTTTGTCTCAAAATTCTACACCAAATATTAAATATGATACTTTAAAAATATGTTTAAGCAAAGGGTATGAATATTTATGTAAATGAGAGATTTCAGTTTTCGATTTTTTATACATTTGCAAAAAATTATAAAAACATGTTTTCACTTGGTCATTATGGGCTATTTTGTGTAGAATTTTGAGACAAAAAATGAACTCAATCTATTGTAGAATATGTCTGTAATGTAATAAAATGTGGAGAAGGTGAAAGGGGTGTTCAGACTTTCTAGCTTGACTGTATATGACATATTTAGGAAAAGTTATGAAAGGAGGCCGCTGTGCGACTCTCCTGCTACGAGATATTAAAGTTCTAAATTTCAAAAGCGGTGAAATGACCACTCCCGTCGTTCTAGTGTTAAGCATATATTTTCTAAAATGACAGCACTGGTATGCTAATGTAAAATATTTTCCTGTTTTCCAATTATTATATTTCTGGGAAATGGGAAATAGTTTGGTTGGGAATTATCGGGAACCCGTGCCGGTGTTCAACCCGAATGTTTAAGATTATTATTGTATATATGAAAACACGTCATAATGGTTAGTCCAAAAAATATTGATCCATATATTCTTTAACACTTTAACCCTGCGCACGACTCACGAGCAGGTTTCCCCAGCTGTAAATCGCTCTTTTTGTAGTCATATTAAATCCGCCATTATATTAGCAATCCGCCAAGGTGCAAATGCAGGTAGATTTTGAAGGGAATGGGAAATAACACCCTGATTGGTTTATTGCATGTTACGCCCAAGACACACCTACAATTAATGAAGAGGCTAAGTTCAGCCCATTTGAACCTTGCGCCTTACTTCGCACTGAAAATATGCACCCTCTAACTATAGCAAAAGTGGACACACGCCCTAAATGCACTTGCGCCATGCGTTTTAGACCGTGCGCTAAGATCGTCGAGATAGAGCCCCTGGAATTATAAAGCTTTAAAGAGAACGGTACTAAACAGGCGAAAATGGGCAAAATTAAGCCTCTGCACGAAGGGGTTAAAGAACTTTTCCATTCCGATATTTTTTTCTCCTTTTCTCCCAATTCAGAATGTCCTGTTGTATTTGTAGGCTTGTCTGAGGCCTGCAAAGTCTTCCATCAATTCAGGGGAGCGCAGACAAGCCAATTATACAGCAGTGCTATGGTCTGGCACAGTCTGGCACGATACCAGACTGCAGGGAACATCCGCACACTGGAGCACTGTCTTAACAGAATGAACCACCTAGCCGAACCCATCAACTCTCCCCCAAACCATTGTGTGTGTATGTACCTGCATACATTTGTGTGCATTTTAATCATTTTCCTTTGGTCAGTATTTATTCGCCAAGGAACAAAGTAAGAAGGGCTTTATTCACATTTACAGTATATGTACGTCATATGTTAAATCAATCGTTTGCAAAGTCCATTTTTTATACTCAACACGGTGTACAGGAGTTTACATGTTGCGCGTACATTTTAGTCATGTAGCGAAGTTTTTGGTCTGGACAACGGATGATTTCCCTTTGTGTTAGAGCTCCTCGTGAGATGTACAGACAGTTCTGTTTGATCTCAGGAAACTGGGGGGGACACAGCTGCCCCATGCCAGAATCAGTAGAATTTGCAATGTTTAGCCGGCATTGTTATTCTCAACCCTTTCATTTGTCTGCGCTGACAAATTGAAAGTGGGAATGAGGAGGTGGGGAGGATGACTGGAGTGTCTGCACACTTCAGCTGAGACCTCCGGCTGTCTGAAGGCAACGCGTACACACGTTCTCGGTCTACTCCTGCGGAGCGTTAGTAAGCACTGCAGCTTTACACAGCAACAGGTCTCTGAGCATTTATTGCCTCCGTCAGAGTTTGATAAGTTCATCCGCCATGTCAGAACGATCGTAGGACTGTTTCGATGAGCGCCTAAGAACAGTGCAAGCTTTTACAAGAAACGGCTCTAATTTCAGTCAGAATGTAATGTTAGAATGTGTCATGGTCATTGAAATTCATAGACAAGCCTAAAACTAAAATATGATGAGATTGAGTGGTTCCAGTCTGGATGCAAGTCTGCTGCAGTGTATTTGCAATATTTTTAATATTCACAAGACATTACAAGCAGGGCCAGAAATAATTAGTAACAACAGTAAAATTAACATTTTTGCTATCGTTGATGAGACAATAGCTGTGGTGCAATGTTTAACAAATTATTGGTTGTGTTTGTGGGAAAAAGATAACATAGATTATTGTTGTTATCATGGAACCTAATTTGGGCCTTATACACAGCCACAAACACAGGAAGCAGTTCCAGTCTGTGAGAATCAGAAAACGTGCAGTTTATAGAAAACTTTTATATAAGCAATTCATTTTAATCACACCTGACATTACCTCTTATCCAAAATAAGTGCCTCTGGTAATTATTATTTGAGGTTAATTAAAATCAGACCTGCTCAGGATGGCATTATTTGTCTTTGGGACGTTTCTAGCAAGGTTTGGCTGGGAAATGTGAATCTAGTTCAATATTTAAAGAGTCAGCCTGTTTTCGCCTACTACGTTATTTTGAAAAATACTTGTGGGGTGAGCGAGGGAGAGGGGTGGGGGGTGGAGGATCTGTATCCATCCTCATTTGCATAAATGAACGTGTACAAATGATTTTGTATAACTCGGATCAAACTGTCAAACTAGACATTGCAGATCAAATATGAATCAAGATTCAACAACTGCATGGTCTATTTCTCTCCTGAAATATTATCAGAAATGTATGTTAGTGGACTATTTAGGTGGAATAAGAGAGTTTATGAACAGGACGCCACGTTGTTCTGTGGAGCCGAAACGTGAGGAACGTAGTGGGTTTAACCTATCAGGTGCCGGCTGTTTCCGTTGTGGGCGACAGCAATTATACATATGACGTAGAGGTACCGCCAAAGAGGCCCTCTGACATCACGATTGTGCCGGAATGTGGGGAGCAGCAAAAAAATGTAACCGTTAGAGGGCAGCACAAAGACGCTTTTCTACCAGTTTCTTATGATATTATTTCAGAATAGTTGAAATAACGGAATGGATGAATAAGTTTAATTATAAGGTAGGCATACAGACTCTTTACAGCGAGAAAAAAGTGATCTAGGGTGTACTTACCCTTTAAATTGCATATGACATATACATTACATGACAGGCATTTAGCAGACACTCTTATCCAGAGTGACTTACACAGCATTTTTTGCATTTATACATAGTATCCATTAATACAGCTGGATATATACTGAAGCAATGCAGGTGAAGTACCTTGTTCAGGGGTACAACGGCAGTGTCCTACCTGGGAATCGAACCTGCAACCTTTCGGTTTCAAACCCAGTTCCTTAACATTGTACTACACTGCCACCCTGCATGTATGTTATTTAAAATTAGCAAAACCACCAGGGTGCAGGCAAGAGTTTAGTCATTCATGGAATTTTTTTGACAGCTATTAAAAGCACGAAGAGCTTTAGGGAGATTTTAAAAATTATGCTTTATCGCTATCCCAAAACCCTGCCTCGTATGTAACAGGTTATGACGTAGTCTAAGCGCATTGGCGCTAAGCGCATTGGCCCGGCTGTCAGGTTCCGTGCACTTACGCCTCTTCAATCGGGAGAATGAGTAACGCGATGGCTGTAACGCCAAAGTTCCAACAAATTACTGCTTTGAGATCGCCAAGCTTCTGGGGTCAAATCATCCCGCAGCATCATGGATCATTGTTTTTTTCTTTCTTTCTTTTTTTCATTCATTCATTCTTCCCTTCTTTCTTTATGCTGCGACTTGACAGCTTTGTACGAGGTCGGAAACGCGCGCTGCTTCAGTTGCAATGCATAAAGTGTTAGTCTCTACCACGTTTACTCCGTAGGACCGCAAACAGGCTGATGCGTTCTACTGCTGCGATGTGAATCGCTGTGTGTGTGAATTTTCTTTTTATTTGTATACATTGGCCTTCAGAGTGCATGCCTGAGTCAAGTGTTTGCAGAACAAGTCTGATCTTAGCTGAGAAGTCATTTGTGGGGAAACAAATAAACATTGCGGTATGTAAACACTCCGCTTTCGTGATACATTTGTTAACTACCGTTCCACTTTAGGCTGTGTACAAAGCCACAATGATTGTCCAATTTTTCATATGAAGTGCAAAATGTGGATATCAATCTTCTGTCTCGTTGTATTGCTATTTTATTATTATGGTGAGTTCAGTTTATGATTCTTATGATTGGAGGCGGCACGGCGGTACAGTGGTCAGCACTGTCGCATTTGCATGTTCTCCCCATGTCCCCGTAGGTATGAGTGTGTGAGTGTGCGGTGTGTGTGCCCTGTGATGGATTGGCGACCTGTCCAGGGTGTATTCCTGCCTCTCGCCCAATGCATGCGGGGATAGGCTTCACCTCCACTGCGACCCTGACCAGAAATAAGCAGGTCAGATAATGGATGGGTTCTTATGATTGAGATTTATGAGAATGCCATGCATTGTCACTTAAGAATTCAAGAAAGTCATATTAGTCTGTAATTCATTTTAACAATGAAATCCTGTAAGCATATGGAAATAAAGACCAGGGAAAGTAATTAGTTAATTGTACTATTGACAGTGATTGTAATGAGTCATTCAATAGGCTACTAAATATACACATTTCCAATCAAGCACATTCCATTGATTTTCTTTCTAGAACCATCCTCGGGGCCTGTGTTGGGGGGGGGGTTTCAGGAAACATAATGTTACATGCCAGGTGTAGTACTTTCCAACAGCTTTTTATTGCGAGAGCGAGAGATTAAAGCGACAATGTTCTCCCTTCCCCCTCAAGGGTTCCAGGTAAAAATGACAAACCAAAATAAAAAAGATCAAATTAACAAAAGTACCCCGGAACACCTTTCAGTAGCGTTGCTTTCGCTCACTCGCTCACTCTCACTCTCTGTATATGGAATCCAGGGCTGCGTTCGGATCGAGTGAACTGGTGAACTGGTGAACTGGTGCTTGCTCTGCAAGGGATATAGAAACCTCTATTCTGTACGCGAGCGTTTTTTCATAGGGTGACTTTGCAAGGTTCATGAATAATTCATAGACCTTCAAACCTTACCCTAGC
Organism: Ilyophis sp. 1 JC-2022; assembly: GCA_022702515.1. Classification (NCBI taxonomy): domain Eukaryota; kingdom Metazoa; phylum Chordata; class Actinopteri; order Anguilliformes; family Synaphobranchidae; genus Ilyophis; species Ilyophis sp. 1 JC-2022. The sequence goes on from CM040394.1 coordinate 84,225,898, forward strand.
ATATCTTGAGTGATAATAATCTGTGATATATCGGTCTTATGAAACACTATCGCCGGTCTTTGTGGCACCTTTACTGAGGATTTCTTGTGAGAAACAAACACAAAAGCATGTAGGCTGAAGGATCTGTTCTCAATTCTTCATCCCCTTCCCATCCCCAACATCAATTATTCACAAACCTTCCAAATTCTTCCTTTGAAAAAAATAGGCCTATCATCTTCTTTTCTTCATGTTCGAAGCATGGTTTGGATTCCCTTGAATAAACGAGGGAGTGATAAACGAGGGAGTGAGGGAATGTAATTACTCCCTCCCCTTTCTTAAATTGGAACTGAATCCCACTTGGTGTGGCTGCTATATTTCATCCTAGCATTTTGGGGATTCCTCCTTGAAGCAAGGGAAGGGAACGACTGGAAGAAAGCATAAAATTTGGATCTGAACGCAGTCCCATGGCTGCATTCGGATCCAATTTAACACACATCCTTCTCTTGCTCACTTCCCTCGAGGGAGCTATCTTGTGACGCAATCTGCAACGTGCAGCAAGCAAACTTAAAAGTTGCTCTGCAAGGGAGGATTGACGAAAAACAAACAAAAAGGAACTGAACCGCCCTCGCAACATTTCGGAAGTGCAACACTATAGAGTTGAAATGTGACCGCCACATAGTTCTGTGGTGACCGCCCACTTTTTCCATGTGGACCATTGCATTGTGGGATTTCCTTCTCGCTGGAAACTTGCATTTTATACCCTTGGTGGAAGGGAGGATAAACGAGGGAGCGAGGGCATATAATTACTTCTTCCCCTTTCTTAAATTGGATCCAAATCACACTTGGTGTGGCTACCATATTTCATCCTGGCATTTTGGGGATTCTCCCTTGACGCAAGGGAAGGGAACGACAGGAATAAAGGATACATTTCAGATCCGAACGCAGCCCCAGCCTCAGCCACTGTGAAAAGAAGCACACTTTTTAAGGCCTGGGCTGATTAGTTAACGCCACCCAGGTGTGTGTGCCTACTTAACCAGTAGGCGTGGCCCCATATTGCTCTGATCTGACAACTGTGAACGTTGCCATATCATAGTTAAGTCAAATTTTTGTATAGTAATTCAATTGATCATTGTAAATGAACAGCAAGGCTACTATTATGTATACTTTGCTGCTTTAATTATAAATTAATTTAAAAGAACATGGACAAACAGTGTCAACAATTTCTTCCCAGTCAGATATTTAAGGTAGTTAGGGAGGTATAATGAAACCTGGGGAATCTGCTAGAAGTGTTATTCATGGGGCACACCAGGCTCAACAGTCTATCCAGCATACCAACCAATCTGGCAACTCTTTTGAGTTGGATAGTGTGGAAGGGGGGCATGGTTTTAGGTGCAGCTAGCAAGAGAGAAAGTGAACGCGGGTGGTTTAGGGAGCCGGCACAGCTGTCGGCAATCGGGCAATTGGTGACGATTGATTATAGGACTGGTGTTATCAATTAACCAATTGCCTTGATTGTTCAACAGAGAGCCTGAGATCATTGAAAAGGAGCTCTCGAGGAGGAAGAAGGGGAAATAGCACTTGCCCATTGTGTGTTTGTGTGAGTTTTTGAGAAGCAAAAACGAATAAACGCAGAGTCTACTGCAATCTTGGACTGTGGGTTATCATTTCACGAGTGGTAATCGCTCACTTCGCCACAGATAGTTTGTACCGCTACATTACATTAATTTTCTTGGTGACCCAACCCGCTAACCTGTTGCCGTCCCATGTTTCTTATGATACACCTGGATCTCAGGATTCCCCCAACTCTTAAAGCACAATTTAACCCCTGCTCACAGATAACTTATCACAACAATGAGCCACCATCATTAACTGAACTGAAGCTCCACGTATTATTCACATAAAAACATAGACTACAGCCTGCAGCATGTAGGTAACTGAGTTTATTAACCCCACAAAGAAGATAATAAAAGCATGGGAGAAAATGGAGGGAAAAAAACTGCTGCTTCCCACAACAATAGGGATATATTACAGGGTTGTCTCATTCGTAATAAGAACATTAAGAAAAGCAGCTGGGATCGTGCTCTAAATGCTCTCCGCTCCTCAATATCTGCATGTTGTGAACATTTTTATAGATTCCACGTTCAGACTTGCAAAGATCTTAACAGGTTTTTGACTCATCAAGCCGAGGCTCACTTCCTGGTCCCGCGGAAGCGGCCGTGTAGCCAAGTTATTTTCAACAGACGGTGTCGAAATTGTGGATTCCTGCCCGCATATTTAGGGAATTCCCAGTATCGTCGGTGTGAATAATGGCCCCTCCAGAAACAAAGCCGCTCCTAACCTTCTGCTCTAATGAGCAGGCTCCTCTCACGCCCGCGAGCCGGCCTCCTGCATTTATTCAAGGAAGGAAACACTGTGGTTTTGAGAGGGTAAAATACTCAGCCAATTTACTGCTGCTTTTAATGTACTGGCATGCACACGGGGCTATACAGTGCAGAGACGTAGTAAATGATATCTGTAGTGTGTGTACCTTTTCAGAGCATTTGGTTTTAAGTGGAGGGAGAATAAGTAGTACTGTGGCCAGAGAGCCTATAAAGTCACATATACTCAATAAGCATTGCTATTACTGATCCATACTGCCGTGTAGACATAGTAGCTTATGAAAAATTAAACCAGCATCAGGCTCACTCAGGCGGAGTTTGAATTGTAAGCACAGGGGCATGTGGGTTGAGACTGGGGGCCGTGGGGTGGGGGGGTGGGGGGGGGGGGGTGTTGTGTTCTTCAGGGATCGAGATTGCAAAAGGGGGATTGTGGGGATTAGATTGAGACCCCTGTAATTCACGCCTATTGGTTCACTGCACATGCTCATTGAATCAAAACTAGATGTTTTCTGAACTATAATAATCATGTTTCATCGTGGCCAGGTAAGTCTTCTCATTGGTGTATATGAGTCACTCTTTCATCTGGGTAGCTGTGGTTATGTGCCTCATTAGAAGCGCTTTACAATGAAGCCCCTGGTGCCATGACTACCAGTAAGTGAGCACCTCTTATACCACCAGCCGTCGGCCGTGCTGCTGGCACTACAGTGATCGACTAACAGCAGGACCTTTCACCAATTGTTTTCTCTCGTATTAACTGATCCTCAACTGTCTCACCTCAACAGCCTGCTAGCAGCCGTTGTTGTGCCAATTTTAAAAAATGCTCGCAGACCGGCTGCGCTGATGGCAGGCCAGTATTGGGCCCCTGTGTACTTGCTGGGCTGATAAGTTCTTTTGGTCACCAAGGGATAGTAAATATATTCAGTCTTAACTTCAAAAGACAGAAGTAGTAACTACAGGACTTTGAACTCGAGAAACTTTGACTCAACTGTTTCCCTTGGCACTGTGTTTTGTAAATATTGATCTCTTACCACTTGATGAATTACAAATTACCATGACTTGATCGTGTATACTATTAACAGTCACTACTATATAGGTCAGGGTGGTAGGTGGGTTTGAAATTAACAAGAGATTTGAATTATTTGGTATCTGCCATTTTGTAAAAATTAGTCACTAACACAATAATGTTCTTTGCCAGGTTATTTTGGTATACAACCGGTTTAATCTACAAAGATGCAATACAAAATAAAGTGTTGATATAGGCTATGAAAATTCTTACGCTACCGTAGTCTCTAAACTATACCACAGCATCTTAAAACAGAAACGTATAATTCTAACCTCTGGATTGATGTTTTATTCAATTGTTATTTAATCCTTTCTTAGGCCACCTGAACTGTATTTTCTGAGAACAAAGTTTGTGTTGTACATAAGTGTATATCTGATAAATGTACTTCAGAATTCAATAATAATAATATAATAATAAGCTTTATTTGTATAGCACCTTTCATACATGAAATGCAACCCAAAGTACTTCACATTGTAAATAAAAAAATAAATAAAAACAAAATAAAAATAAAAACAATTAAGATAGTACAAATGCATAGATAAAAAGCCTAAAAGGTAATAGAAGGTCAATTTAGATAGTAAAATGCATAGATAAGGTATATGAAAAGAAAAGTGCATAATTAAAAGCATTTAAAGTTCATAGAAAGAAAATACATTTAAAAAAATACAAAGAATACATTTAAAAGTACTAATTGTTGGTCCAGAGGCTGTGGAGCAGATATTTAATTAAAAGCCTGTTCGAACAGGTACGTTTTGAGCAGTTTTTTAAAAATGTTCACAGAGCTTGCATCTCTGATGTGTCTGGGTAAGGTGTTCCACAGTTTTGGAGAATAATAGCTAAAAGCGGCTTCCCCACTAGTTTTGTGCAGTACTTTGGGAATGGTTAAGAGGTCAGCACCTGAGGACCGGAGAGCTCTTGTTAGCTGATATGAAGTTAGAAAGTCAGAAATGTATGTGGGTGCTGTGCCATTTAGAGCTTTGAAGGTGAGTAAAAGTACCTTGAAGTCAATTCTAAATGAAACAGGGAGCCAGTGCAAGGTGGCTAGGACAGGAGTCATATGCTCTCTCTTTTTGGTCTTAGTTAAAAGTCTAGCGGCCGAATTCTGAATGAGCTGAAGTTTCTCTATTGATTTTTTGGGCAGTCCGGTGAATAGGGCGTTGCAATAGTCCAGTCTGCTAGTAATAAAAGCGTGAACTAATTTCTCTGCATCCTCTTGTGTTAAAAATGGTCGTACTTTGGCAACATTTCTCAGGTGGAAGAAAGCTGTCTTTGTCACCTTGTTAATATGGGCTTTAAAATTTAAGTTGGAATCTAAGATGACACCTAGGCTTGTAACTTCTGGTTTGGTTTGGGGAGCGAGGTCTCCAAGCTTACAAAAGAGGGTTTCTCTCTCAGATTTTGGTCCTAGCAAAAGTATCTCTGTTTTATCCTCATTTAGTTTTAGGAAGTTTTCACTCATCCATTTGTTTATAGCAGCCAGACAGGTAGTTAGCGAGCATAGGCCATCCGGGTCTGGCCCAGATGGCGCTCTGTTGAGCGTAGGTTCAACAGAGATGTATAATTGGGTGTCATCTGCATAGCTATGAAAGTTTAGCTTTGATAGCTTTGATAAGGCCCAAGCTTCATCAAAGCGTAACAGTAACAGTGATCAGACATGCCTGTATTGCCAGTGGACACCAGCGAAATAACGGAACCACTCTTGCTTGTCATTTGTAGTTCAAATCTTATGAGCACAATGCAAGGAGGCCGTGGCATCATGAGTCAATGAATACAGATTAAAAACAACGGATCCATAACGGCTTCCCAGCTGATGTTCTGTTTGCAAAATAAATCCATAACATTTCAAAAGGTTTATGCCCGATGGTACAGAAGGGATCAGTGCCCTACTATTGACAATTTTTCACAATATTGACAATTGTGAACCGATATTCTCATTTGCTAAGGCACATCACCAAAATAATAAAAAATGAAAAATTGCTACTCAGTCTGAAAAACTGATTGGTCATAACAAAAAAATGAATCTTTCAAGGCTTATATTAGTGATTGATATTATACAGATTCCAAATGGTGCATTTACAGCACATTGACATTTTCACATGCCAAACACCAACATGCAACCTTCGTGGTGCAATACCTGACGGACTAATCTGTAGAGGCAGCTTATAAATGATCGCTAGACGATGACTGTAAATGTGGAAACCCCAGTTATTAAAAAACTCTGCAAGCTCTGGCGCGTGCCATTCCACTGTCCCAGTCCGACCAATTAGACAAACGGCTTCACTGCATTCGGCTTGAATTTCAAATCAGCTGTGGGAGCGAGGTCAGACGGACCCCCGATGTGCTCTGCTGGGTGGAGGGAAAGGGTGTCCGGCTGGGCTTTGTCATGTAGATACAGTCCGCACCCGCTGCGTGAGAGGGCTCTCTCATTGGAAGGGGCAGGTTGGGCCCCAGCAGCATGGGGTCAGATGGCAGCTTTCCAGAATTGGTGTTCCCCTCGGGTCCTCCCTTGGTCTGTACACTGGGTTCTCCTGCTGCTGTAGTGCCAGCTGGCCAGCACATCTTTCCTTCTGTCTGTTGCCTTCATTCAGATGAATGGCAATCCTGTCATCTACCAGGACAGCGTTCAAAAGCTGGCTCTTCTATCTGTCCTCTCTCCAGTGATTGTGATGAAATTAGCACAGTCTGTACACAGAGAGGAGAAATGGGCTAATGGCCAATCCCCCCTTCTCTCTCTCTCTGTCTGTCAGGAATGTCAGGAACTCACACTGAAGGCCAGTATAGGCTGAGAATCCTCATTCTTACAACTGCACCAGCATTACCAGGGGACCTCTGTCTGAAGTCTCACTTGTGGGCTCACTTCTTCTTATAGTAAGTCTGGAATTGAATCAATGGTTAGTCGAAAGCTTTCAGTCATATGGGCCATGTGATTCCCCTTTGATCCTTCTTATTGGTTCTTGTTTTCTTCTGTCACTGATGTCACATTTTACTTTGTCATGTCACAGCACTCACTTCTCTACCTTTCCCTCTCTGTCCTCACATCCCCTCTTTCCTTTCTGTCCTCACATCCTCTCTTTCCTTTCTGTCTTGCTTTCTGTGTCCCCCCACCTGTCTATCTCTCTATCCCCACTCTCTCACTGTCTTTCTCCAGCTGATTCCCCCAGGTTAGTTATTTGACCACATAATTGCGTTTGTAGATGTTTGTCCTTTTAAAAGAGGAGGCTTTTGCAGTGGCAGACATAATATAAAAAGTGCATAGTTTCCGCTGCGCTCCTCGGTTTACGAGTCGCCAAGCTGATATGTCACAAACTGCCGTGCAAGAATCGCTGGCTTTTATTTTTGTTACGCGCATTCCCTGGCGTTCAACAGAATTAATTAGAAGAAGCAATGCTTATTTGAAGTGAGGGAACCTTTATTCCCCCCCCATCACATACTTACAGAGGAAATGAAAATGGGTCCACCATCAATCAGGTAAAATAATTGCTTTCAGACGTCTGGCATTTGGATTGCAAAGGCCCGTCTTTATCATTCTGTCAACCCTTCTTCTGATATCAGAATAGTTGCTAAGGTTTGCCTGCCTAATTGAGTAGAGAAACTGTCCTTGTGGAAGGAAAATGGGAAATGTTCATCTTTTAATACATGCATAATTAAAGTACAGGCACGGTACAGTATATATGGCAAAGGTCAAGTTCAAACTGTTCAAGTTCACTGGCTTTGCCTGCCATTACTAGCTGCATAACCAACTTTTTTTGTCGATAGAAAACCTTGCTGAAGCAGTTTGGTCATTGTCTTTTTTGTTTTGTTTTTTCTTTTTTCCCACAAAAAAATAATGTCCTGCCCTGTGATTTATGTCTGCAGACTAATAAACAAGTTCTCTATTAAGTGAATATTTATGTATGTCATAAAAGGTTATAATATCACAAAAGACTGCTGAAATCCTTGAAGATAGTCAAGGGCCTTCCGGGGGGGGCGGGCTCCGTTTGTGTGCAAGGCGGGGCAAACAAGCAAGTGGTAACGAAGACTAACCGTAACCGTTTGATTGGTTTGATTTTGATTAGATTTTATTGTTTGCTCATAAAAAGGATTATGTAGAAAAATCATTAAAACAGTATGGAACACAAATAACAAATGTGTAGGTGAGGTTAAAGAAACCCCAAAAGGGCTTATAGAGACCTAACCAATCATAATAGATTTAAACAATACAGATAGAAATATGTAAGGGTAGGCATCAACCAAAAGGAAAGAAGATAATAGTAGAAATAATAATGATTAATGAAAATAATATTGTAGTGTACTGGCTTTAAAGTGTCACAATCAATTAGCAAGAGCAAACTGCAGAAGACGAGAGCCCAATGCTCAGGCCGGACCAGTCTATCCTGTTATATACTAGTGTGACTTCATATCCTCATGTGGCTTTAGCATGTCCTCTCTGTTGTACCTCATAGTCAAACCTGGCATGTACAATAATGATACTCCGCAATTGTAAACTGTACCTCCACCGCGCTTTCCAGCATGAGCCTGTCTTTTTCTTCTGTTGTCTCAAATGTGGCCATTTTGCCAGATGTCACCTAAGTTCAGTTAGAAACATTTTTTGTTTTGGTTTTCAGAGACATGCTGGAGAGGTCACATAATTTCTGCTGGTCAAAATGAAAAAAATATAACTTTAGCTGTTTCAGTCCAAGAGAGATCTGTGGTTAGGGCAAATAATTACATATCCACAGGACAATGACTCAAAGTAAGCGGCAACGACTTAAATCACAGACTTAAATCCCGTTGAAAAATACATTTAAGTACTTTATATCTTTATTTTTTTGCTGTGCATATGTAGTCGTTTGTGGCTGTTTGTTTGCATTTCATTTGCGGCTCTCATCCTGCCTTCACGATTGTTATCCAATCGGATTTTTTCCACGTTCCGTTTCATGGTTTGCCAGTCTCGTTATTGGTTTCACCTGGGCTTCTACGTGCAGGTTATTTAAGTTTCTCACTTCCGCTTTTTCGGTGCTTCATTGTCTCATGACATTGCTTTCGAGCCAGGCATAGCCAGGAACTAGCAACCTCCTGATATTAAACTCTGTTTGCGTTCAAGGGGGACTTGCTATAGCTACTTAATCGGGTATAGGATTGTTGTCCGCCTGGTAGCATTTGGTGCTATCTCTTTTGTACTTTTCTGTTCTCTCGGAGACAGTTCTGTTTTGTACTTTCGTTTTGGTTTTTCACTCTACGGCTATGGCAGCCGAGAGTGTTCTTTTGTTTGACTAAGTTTTCCGTTTTTAGCTCAGTAAGTGAGCTCGGGAGATTTAGTTGGTATTCTACTAGTTTTAGTAGTTTGCCCGTTTTAATGGGTTTATTTTCGTTTTGGCTGTTAGCCTTAAGGAATTCGTTTCCTGTCTTTTCTTTCTTCCTTTATTATTTTTCTCCCCCTAATTATTGGTCCTCATGGTTGTGAGCTGACTTGTTCTAATCTTCCCACCTTTGCGTTTGAATCTCCGAACTATTAATAAACCCATTACAGCATACTTTTTGTAAATGAGACATTTTTGTCTTTCTGAAGAAACTGTTTAATAAAAAATATTTTCGTTTTAATATTTGTGTTTTTGATCATGTTGGTGAATGGGGGAAAATATGTCATACAGGTTCCACTGTCAAACACCACTTGTGAAACGAGTTATGAACATTTATTTCCTCAAGCATCAGCTTTTGAACTACAGATAGAAGAGCCAGCTTTTCAATGCTGTCCTAGTGAACTATGTACCACATACACATGGTGGATTAGAATCTGGTGGGATCCTACAAGAAACCTAAATGACTTCAGTACTTGGCATGTACAAGTTAAGTGAATCATATGCTAAATATGTGCAAGATGTTTCCTTTGATAAGAGTATCTATTTGGAGAAGCTTCTCAGATGTAAACTTTGCCACACTGATGTTAAAATGTCCTGATTTCCCTCACACAAATACCCAGAATTTAAATATTAGACAGATTGTACTTTTCATAGCAGTTATACGCACTCTTCCCACCAAGGGGCACTCTCTTTGTCAGCACGCTGTCAGGAGGAGTTTTGGTGTCCCCAAAATGGATAAATCCACCACTGATGGTCTGAGAAGCTTTTATCTACCTAACTGGTTTGCAGCTACTTTGATGACATGTTACTTAATGTATGACTTAACTGTGAGTTAATGTTCATTAATTGATGATACATTAAGTGTACAGTAATCACGTAAATTAATAATGACTTGATTGTTTATTAATATTGAGCCGCACAGAGTTCATGATACATCACGCATTAATTCATGAATTAAATCATGATGAGTCATGCATTAGTTAAGACATGAGATGTGTTCCCTTATTGTAAAGTGTTTCCAACTTAACAACCAAGGAAGGGAGAGTTCCTCAAACTCATCGCTAAATAGCATTAAACGTTATTGCTTATAATCAGATACAATCAGCTTGACGCGCAATTATTGTTCACGGTGGACATTTTTCAAGAAGAAATGCCAGAAAAAAAAACCCAATTGAGCCAAATGGGTCTGTTTAAGTATTCTCCGGGCTTGATTGAATTGGACTCCTGTAATATGCAGTGACAAACAATAAGAGAAACTGACATCAAGACACTGAACACAGAATTCCACCCACTTTTTTTAAAGACGGCAATGGCCATTTTTGATGAACGATGCTAATGAAAGTCATTAAAATTCAGTCTGTTTGGAAATCTAATGGGATTCCAGAATACTGATCAAGCGTAAGCCACGTGGCACATTAAGTGCATGTGAGATAATTTAATGGAAATGCTCATTTTCAATCCATTTTCTCACAATCATTTTTAAATGTGAATTTTGTTCCCCCTTCTTCTCCCCATTTTGGAAGTGTCAGTAGCGCTATGTTCTTGGTTCACGGTCTCTTTTGTCTGTGTGCAGCTCAAGTACACGTTCCCCTCCAGTGTATTTTCCGGCGCACCAATGACCAGCCTCACAAAGGACCAGAGCTCCATTTCTCACTGTTGACAACTGGTCACCTGCAGGCGCTTGGCGAGCTGTCATGAGCCCCTGAGGATCCCAGAAAACACGGCAAACTCCACCCAACCCTTCAGGGATGACGCACCAATTGTGTCTCACTGCCACCCACTCCTCGTCACGGTTGACTATTGACAAGAACATGGGGCCAAATCTGACTAATAGTGCCTATTTTTATTTTAAGTGAAATGTTGCGAACTCAGAAAACATGGCAAATCCATTAGGCATGAAGTGGCAATTGTGTATCACTGCCACCCACTCCTGGCTACGGTTGGTGATTGATAAGAATACAGGGCAAAACCTGTTTGACGTATAGTGCCTTAAATACTTTCAATGAAATCAATGGGTTTTTTTTCTCTCCAAATGAGAACATCATCATGCTAATAACAGTAACAGTGAGTCAGGGTACCTTGTCTTTTGTACAGTTCCATATAACCTGGCATGAAAAGAGCTGAAATGTAACAGCTTGCTTTGGCAATTTAAAAAAATAACATTTATTATTATTAATGTGATTCGTTTCTTGTCTGTTGATTCAGAGGAAGCCATCCCATATGTTGAAACATCCAGTCAGCCTGTTTCAGTAAAGGTCCTTGTTTTGGGATAGTCCCTGTTAAATTATCTTTCCGTACATATTGTGCAGTATCTATATATTTTTTTTTAAACGAAGGACCATTTCAAAAGCCATATTCATCAATCCAATAAATACTTGCAGTTAAATTTTCATGAACATTCCAAGTGTTCTGCCATTTATTAGATACAAATATGTTTGAGGGAAGGGGATGAGATAAACGAAAGCAGTATATTGTGTTCGCAAATCTATTTGCAATCTTTCAAAAAAAGGAAATATTTGTCTATAATGGCTTCAGTCAGATGACTTGTCTGAAAAGTTTGTGTAGGCTAAATTGCTTATTTTGAAAGACGTGTGGCGATGCAGATAAGAGCTTAACTCTGGTGTAATTTGACTTAATATTATCACTTTTACATCCAAAAAAATAAACAACCTAGTTCTCCTTGTTCAGGTGACTTCTCTATTTGATTAAGCTATATTTTCACGTTTTCTAAAGTGCAGACCTGAGGCTACCGTAACCTACTTAAAGTAGCTTGCAGAAACAGTATTTATGAAGCAAACATTTAAAACGAGGCTTCTCTGACAAATAGGCAAAGCGTTTCTAAAAAGTCTAGCCACGATGAAATAGGCTCCGACAATTACGCAGCATAGAGTTTCATTACGAGAACCCACAATTTTTTTGTGCCTGCAGTAAATCCACCCGCAACTCCTCCCCTGTAGTTAACAAGTCTGTTGATAGTTTTGTGACACCCTGATGCGCCTAAACTCTGCATCTGACACTAACCGGCGATTTTGCTCTGGTAATCAGCACCTTACAATATCCCTGATTGTAGCTACATATTAAATTCCCCAATCATTTAATTCGGAAATGGACTCGTTGGGCCGCAGATTCTTGTAAAAGAAGCTGTCTTCGTAACAGGTAAGAATCACATGCTTCGCATGGAGGAAGCGATTACCTGCGAAACGTTCTTATTACTTTTACATAGTTTCCCCGAAATAATATGCAATCACAACTGTCCTCGGTTGCCGTAGTAAGTGTAGATACGTTTTACAGTTGATTTATTAGACTGTTAATGATTTGTTTGGTTTATTATCAAATGCATTTTTCCTTGAAGTGTGCGATTCCTTTTTTGAAACTTTGAAAAAATCTGTCACGCCTACTGCAACACGATTCAGTTAGGCTTTGACTTGTAATTAGGAATATATTATTAAAGTAACATTTCTGCTCCATAGTCAAACTGGATTGTTACGTAACGTAATTGCATCATAAAACTTGAAATTATGATTAAGTCATGGCCAGTCGATGCTTTGTTCATGCCGCCTTCTCGTGGCAGGGTTCATATTGGCTAAAGGATTGCTGAAGTAGATTTGTTCAGTGACTACAAGTCTGGTAGAGCACCATAGATACGCAGTGATTACAATGGTTTGGATTAGGGTGATGGTTTACTGTGTGTGCATGCGTTTGTGCGCGTACATGTGTGCAAGTACAGAATAAATGTAGCCTAAATGTAAAATGGATGTTGGGTGTATGCTTTCACTGTACCTACAATATAATGGCATGTATAGATGCAGTGAAATTATATTTCCAGTATACTCACAATGAAAGGAAGTATAAAACCTGATTTAAAGCTGAACATTTTGCGGTGAACTGTTAGGATATTATTAATTGATCATTACCCGAGTTTTACAAGGCATTTTCAAGTGTATTTGAGTTGGATTCAGTTGAGATGGTTGATATTGTTACTGAACGGTGGATACACCCGAAGCTGCACAGGTTGAGAATAGTTCCTGGTTTTAAAATATGGGATACAAAAGGGCACAATAGGTATTCAAACCTGCTATCACCTAGTGACCCTCATACAATGTGCATAGATACCTTTAGAGGCTGACGAATAAGACTTATGTATATAACACGAGAATACATGATGACGTCAATAGTTAATTCAATGCAAGTGAATTAGTCATTACAGTGAAGTGCCTTGAGTCCCTTTAAATCACAGGTGTCCAATCTTATCCGAAAAGGGCCGGTGAAGGTTTTTGTTGTAGCCCAGAACTACGACACGTCATTCAACTAATTTTGGTCTTAAATCATGGTCTTCAAACTTATGAAATACCTTGATAAATACAATCAGATTACTTATTGCTGGACTAAAACAAAAACCTGAACCCAATTTTCAGATAAGATTGTACACCCCTGCTTTAAATGCTCTCTGTTACTTATACTCCCCATTGCATTATGTAAACACCTTTCCAGTGGCAAAGAGGTCATTGTTTTAATTATATAGAAATTCCCTGTTAACCTTTCGTGGGATAATTGTCAGACAAACCTGACCGCTTGCCTCAGTTACTGGAAATATGAATTTGAATAGACAATGGTGAGTATTGCAGCCAGGGGTAATACAACATTTATTTTGCCTTGTTGTCCTTCAGACAACGAAGCTTGTATTGTAGATACTCGAAAACCAAGGGCCTGAATACAGTTATGCCTGGAGCTGCCTAACCATTCACTGCTAATTACAGGTCCCTTTGAAATAAATTGCGCAGTTTGCCAGTGAATCATTTGACCATTCACAATATAATAAAAGAATAGGCTACTGCATGGGTGGGAATCAAGTCTGATTAATGCAAGGATAATTAATCACAGTCATTTTAAATGTCCTTGAACAATTCACAGGTTTTTTTCTTCTGCTTGCAGAAGTTATGATTTGAACACACGAGGTGCAAGAGTTCAGGGTGTGTATTATTTTCAACATCAATCCATGGCACGGCAACCTAAGAAAAAACAAAACTGTTATTTTTAATTGGGAACATTTAAACAATATTTTGTTAATTGAGGCCCTGGTTGCATAAATCTCAAAATATGCAACGAAGTGAAGAGTGAATATTTAAGCCTGTTACGGACGGACGAAAACAACAGCACCACACTGGTCAGCTGCTGGAAAAAAAACTATGGACTAATAAGACAATGTGCCTCACGGAGGTCAGGCAGAGAAAGCTGTGCATCAGGTAGTGAGAACTTCTGAGGCCATTATGAGTGGGAAAGAAAAGCAGGAAATGGCTACTGCATCAATCAAAACTCACACCAACTGTAACATCCTGTAGAGATAGCCTAACTACCGTAGGAAAGGTGGAAATGCCAAATCAGTACATGTGCTCCAATTTCTATTAAATATAAAACAGGTACATTCATAATAATAATGGGTACTTTGTCTCTATTAAATATTATAATATCATTATATGATCATGTTTCCTTAAATAATGATAGTTACATTGTGTATTATTATTATTAGTAATAGTAGTAATAGTTTCTTTTAGCAATTAGCGATACGAATTGCTACTTAAGTGGTGGAAACAAACCTGGATGTGAAAGACCATACCAGTTTTCGCAGATTACCATCAATCGAAAAGTGTCACGAGAAAATTCACCGAAACAAGTTGTTCCATACCAGCCAAATTATCTTTCAAAACTCTTCCACAAACTCATAGCTGCAGAGCTGGTGGCGGTGAAACCTTGGGCCCAAACGAACCCTGTTTTCTATAATGAAAACGATGCGTGACACTGATTTGTATGCACTTTGTGACATTAGAAACTATTTTTACTCCAAACATTCCATGGAAGTTTCATATTATCAGAAATGAGCAATTCATATCATTGAATCCACTTCAGTTCAGTTAATAAATTAACTAAAACAGCTCAGCCACTTGTCTCTATGTAACACCTTATATTGTAGAATGGTGTGCCTATGTGCTAATATGTCTGTTATTATGGCCATTTTGACTTTTCAATTTTCATACCTGCGGGTACAAAAAGAAAGGCTTTATATACACTAATTATGGCTGGGAGAAATGATATACAGCAATTTGAATGTTATATGAATGTCAATGTTCTGGGTCATCATTCACTTTGATGTGCAGTGGTTGACATTTTCATGTCTGGAGTTGCAA